>JAOTRA010000002.1:858013-868985 GCA_026260255.1 Pseudolaguvia tuberculata | reverse complement strand
ACACACACACACACACACACACACACACACACACACACACACACACACACACACACACACACACACACATAAAATAAAAACATAAATAGAAGATTGCAAGAGACCACTACACCCGTAACACACTCAAAGTGTCATAATAATTAAAAATTATCTCTTCCACAAAGCATAGGATTGTATGTATATTTTTACTAAACGTTTCCTACCTGTAATTTCCTGTAAAAGTACCCAGTATATAACAATTTTAGAACCAAGCACTGTCACCATTTTTTAGAAAGAGTTCTCCTTTGAACTGTGAATTTCTCTTTACTGCTGGTGTTGTTATTAATAAAGGATCTTTGTGATCACTCGTTCGGCTGTAGTTGACTCCCCTCGCTATGCTGCCGCTCTTTCAGAGAGAAAGCTTGTGTATATCGCTGTACAACCAGCTTACAGATGGTTCTTTGCAGTCACTGACTCTTTATCTTCGTGGTGCGCATCAAAATGAGTCGATGAAATCAGCATCGTGGCTCCTTCGCTTTCTGCCATGCTTCTTTTCACAGCATGGTGCTTATTCCTTTATTTCCCACACAAATGAGTTGAATATTATAAATATGACAGATTTGTCTTATAATCCATCCCATAACTTTCCAAAACACTTTTAGAGTATTCCAATAGTCCATTTGTCTTCTACACCTGAAATTTTCTGATCACATGACTGTGATATTAAAAGTCTGGTGGCCAAACTATAAATTCCCAGGACTCTCAAACTGCCACTGCTGCCCCCCTGAGCAACGGCCTTCTACCCTCAACTGCACAGCTGGAGGAAACTAAAATTTCTATAGTTCTGAATACAGCAATCCGCCAAATGTGAGGCAACATTTCTAAATCTGTAAAGCTGCTAATCAATAGCAAGAAGTATAAACGATAGAATTATAAACAGATGGTTGCGCTGTAGTGTAGCAGTTAGCACAGTCACCTCACAGTAGATTAGATTAGATTAGATTAGATTAGATTAGATTAGATTAGATTAGATTCAACTTTGTCATTATGCAGAGTACAAGTACAGAGCCAATGAAATGCAGTTTAGCATCTAAGAAGAAGTGTATAAATGTTTTATTTACAATAAATACAGAATGAATGTAGAGTATAAATATCAGATATAAATATGAATATGCAGTGCAGCTAACAATAAAGGTGCAGTGTACATAGTGGTGTAAGATATAAGATGGGAAGGTTCACGTGGTTGTAGTGCGATATATGCAGAAGAGTGATAGATACCTGGTAGACATCAGAACAAAGTAAAGTGTAAGAAGTCACTTTGCAGTGGTGTGACGGTCCACATTTATGTTTAGATATTCAGTGTGTTCAGTAAGGAGGTCCCGGGATTTCTAGAAAAGCTTTTAGCGCGGCGTTTGCATGTTTTCCCTGCGCTTGCATGAGTTTCCTCCCACAATCCAAAACCATGAAGTTGATTGGTGATTCTAAATTGCCCATAAAAGTATGAGTGTGTGCTGGTGTCCATCTGTGTGTGGCCTTGCGATGGACTAGCGACCTGTCCAGGGTGTACCCCTGCCTTTTGCCTTATGTACGCTCTAGCAGACCCTCTACGAGCCTGAATTAGGGTATAAGCGGGGTAGAAGATAAATGAATGATTTATAAAGATATTAATGTGTTAATTTTAATGAAAATCTTTTAATGGTAGTATGTGTTGATTATTTTGCCATAAAAAGTGTCTTTGAAATTTTTTTACTCCCAACATTGACATTATGATCATTTTACTGTAATATACATGTACATTATTATTATTATAATGTATTAATGTAGTTTGACAGATGCTTTAACCTGAGAGAGTTACTGTAAATTCCTCTTATAAAATTGAGCAGTAAAGGATTACAGGCCTTGCTCAGGGAAAGCAGCTTGTTTCTAGTTCTTACTTCGTCAACACATAGCAAGATGCAGCCTTTCAGTTGAACGATCTCTCCAGTCACCTCAGCTAAGGCTGGCAAACATTCATGGGGCCATTGGTGCTGCCAATATGTCCAATTACTGTCAATCCTTAATTATTCGCACACTATAGATCTAACTAGGTGATAGCCTAGTGCTTAAGGTGTTGGATTTATACCAGAAAGACCAGGGTTCAATTCCCACAAACCAAGCAACCACTGTGGGCCCTTAAGCAAGTCCCTTAACGCATAATTGCTCAGTTGTAAAAAAAAAAAAAGAGACCAAATGTAAGTCTGCCAAATGCCAAACTGTAATTATAAATTCTATGCATCCAGATAACTTTTATTGTGTTTTTTTTTCTATCTTGCATTAAAACTAGGCCAGGCCTCCTGTTTAATCTCCAGCTAATATCTAATCAGCTTACATTTATTCGGAGGCCTAGCACAAGGCACACTGTAAACAAACACATTTTTCGTGACTGTGTACATCGCCTAGTCATGACAAATCTTTACCGGATTCTAGGAACGAAATCTGTCCTCTCAGTTTGGCTGTGATATTTGACTACAATCAATTAAATAAACAGCGGCTACAGTCAGGAGCACTTGAATTTGCCCCGTAGGTCACAGCGGGGTCGTTTTCCAGCACTCGTGTCTGATAATCGCTGCAAATCATGGCTCGCTTCAGCACCAGGGCTCACCTTAATTACTGGTGCTGGCGAGAAATCTCACACTGCATGTAATACAGAGATGAAAGCAAATTGATAATAGATGAATAAAAAATACCTTTTTTTGATTAGAGGGGTTAGACCTCAAGAAGTGCACATTATTATTTATATCTAATGTGTGCCATGTGTCAGTAGTCATGAAATAAAACTACCAATATAGGCCAGGTCAAGTTTCCAGCTTTTTTTTTCTTATCAAGTTAAAAGAAGTGAATTTTTTAGATTTTATGATTTTACAACTATTTATATCCAAGCACTTATACAGGTTAATATCAAAATATGTAATATGACATTTGTAGAATTGATCATTTATTCTTGTTCTCAGTTTCTTGTGATCTCAGATTTTGGGCAGATTTAAGATTGAGGTGCCTTACACCACAATTTTCTAAAGATTTAACTCCAGATTTGTCCAGATACCAAATACCACAATATTAATAAAAATGACCTCATATTTCAGGCAGATTATAGTCGAAATGCCACATACCACAATATTCCTAAAAAATTACCTCCGATTTTAGACAGATTCTGGTCAAGATGCCTCACATTACAATATTAAAAAAAATGACCTCTGATTTTGGGCAGATTTGGGGTTGAGATGCCATATACCACAATGTTGCTAAAATTGAACTTTTGACTTTGGGAAGATTTGGGTCAGAATGCCTCACAACACAATAACAAAATATTTCATTCCGTCAAAAAAGAAGAATCACTAAATTAAAAAAAAAGCAAAATTCACTAATTAAAAAAAGAGTAGATTTTTCTACCACAAGGAATATAAAGTTGACTAAAGAAAGTGACTTTTTACCCCGGATTAATCCACAGCAGTGGAGGCTTTTGTGTGATTGTGTGGAAAATATACAGAATTGTGCTCTGAAAATAAAAAAAACAATCACTTCTAGCTTAAATAAAAAAAAAAAACTGTGCTAGTTGTTTGTTTGAAGTACAGAGTTAATCTCAGATGCTTAAGGATCCAATCCCAAACCTTTTATCCATTTCACATACAACAGTGACATCTACAGTCATAGCAACTTTCTGACGCATGTTCCAGGTTATATATACATTTTTAGGTTAATCTTTTTTTTTAATGTATTTAATTTGTTATTTTTTATTATACTATGTGTATTCATTCATCAATTCATCTTTTAAACTGCTTATTTGATAATTCGGGTCATGAGGGTCTGTTGGAACATATCCCAGTGCACATAAGGTGAAAGACAGGGCTACAGTCTAGACAGGTTACCAGTCCATCGCAGGGCCACACACAGATGAACAACCACACATGCACACACTCCTATTACCAAATTCCTACACATTTTACACAGTCTCTCTCTCTCTCTCTCTCTCTCTCTCTCTCTCTCTCTCTCTCTCTCTCACACACACACTTTATGAACAGCTAATAAAGTAATAATAAAAGCCAAACAAAATCAAAAAGAAACTTTAAGATAAATGGATACTGCTTTCTATATGAACACACACAAACACAAACACAGACACAAACATACTTGCGTGTCAGTGATAGATTCTGCTCAGACATGTTGCAGCTCTACTTTTAGCCCTTGTAATAATTGGATAGTGCCTCCATTGATAAGGTTGCGGAGAAATGCATAGTGAACAAACGTGCTAGCTTGGTTGCCAAGACCAAATTAAATACACTATTTTCCACCTTAATATTTTTATAAGAGCTCTAAGAGATCCAGATGATCTTTTTTGTGTCTGCTGTCAACGGGACCTAGAAATAATCTGATTTTGGTTACAGGGATAAGTATATTCATGGTAAACAGAATATAAAGACAAAAACACGCTTTATGTTGTTCACCATTAAGAAGCTTGGTGAAGTGAGGTGGTAGCTTATGATTGTTGGTTTGCTTTGTTTGTTTTAAAAAAATTTTTTAAATAAAATAAAGGATAATCGTACATTGCTTTGAATGAAGTGGTAGCTTATTGGTTAAGGCATTGGAATGATACCAGAAAGACTGGGGTTCAACTGCCAGCTCTGCCAAACAATCACAGTTGCCCTTTGTTGCAACGTCCTTAAACCCCAAACGCTCAGTACAAAATATGTAAGTATACCTGCATTCTTTTACCATAACCTGCCAGATCTTGTATTAAAATTCCTCATTTTCAGTATTTGGATTGAAGACCTGAGTTAAACGCGCACAAATGCAACACACATGCAGTGAGATGCGCTCAAGTTTTTTGTCAGTGCTGCAACAAAAATAAAACCAACTTTATAGACTTACAACAAGGTGTAAAACTGTTGCTGACATTTCCATATGTAATTAGGTTACGGCGAAGCATTAACAAGAAGTGTTACTAATCTGTTAATCTATTAACCTATTATGTCAGCAGTCCACCATCCTAACCACTGGGCTACCGCTTCACTTATACAATAACATGTCGGCCTTTATGCTTTATATTGAACACAGTCCGTCTGTGATCCTGGTCACATCAGTAAAGGCTTTTTCTGTCAGAATTCTCTCATACCTGTAAGATGGTTTTTGATTTCGGTGATGACAGATTGCACCAATCCCCCCCTTTCCAAAGCATTCACCCAGCGCCCCTCCCAGTTGCTTCTTTTGCATGTATTGTCTGAACAATATGCTGTTTGAACGGCGAGGAAACAGGCTTGTCGCCTCCCCACCTCGCCGCTTCACCTTTTATCACCGCTTCTCCCGGTGACACTATTAAAGCTTATGTTTCATTAAAAAAAAGGGGACGCTGCCAAACAGGAGACAGATGAGCGCTACTTCAAACACGCTGCCATGACATACAGACAGACAGACAGCATCTCAACCCGACAGGATAGACAAAGCAGGGTCAAAAGTGTGCCTGTCTGACTGAGGTATATAATCATTAATTAGGACAACTCCAAACATTTTTGTTAGGAATCCCTGACGTTCTGGCTTTCCGGCTGTGATGCATTTTTAAGCCAGGGGTGGTGGGGGGGTGGGGGGGGGCGTGAACATGTTGGGCTTTTAGAGGGCAGATTCGGGTTAAGGAATATGATTGACAGGTCTAAAAGTGGTTTGGTAAATTGGTCCCGTGTTCGAGTACCAGGCAAGTGGTCTTTCCGTGCGGAGTTTGCACTTTCTATCGCGTTTACTGTGATTGCAGCAGATCCCCGTTACATAATCAATTAGTGAATAAGCGAGATATAAGATGAATGAATGAATGAATGAATGAATGAATGAATGAATGAATGAAATAAAACACTGCTGCTTTATAAGCAACTGCTTAGACAAACTACTAATGCATTCACATAACTGGTAGCTGGGAGAAGTGTTACAGACCTGAAAAGAAATTCAGTGGGGTTTGAGCAAGAGAAGAGTCGGAGGAGGGTTTTAGGGAAGGGGGTAGGGTTTCAAGAGGGTATATATATTTTTAGGAAAGTGAGTGGGGTTTCAGATGAGTTTGTTATGTTTAGGAAAGTGGGTGGAGTTTAAGATGAGTTTGTCAAGATTTGGAAGAGTGGGTAGGTTTTAGGAACGTGGATAGAGTTTCAGATGAGTTTGTTACGTTTCAAAAGTGTCTGGGGTTTAAGGAAAGTGGGTGGGGTTTGAGATTATTTTGTTGAGTTTTGGAGGAGTGGGTGGAGTTTCAGAAGTTTGTTGAGTTTCAGAAGGTTTTAGGAAAGTGGGTGGTGTATCAGATGAGTTTGTCAAGTCTCTGAGAAGTGGGTGGGGTTTTTGGAAGGTTTTTAAGAGATATCACAGAATATTGATGCAAATGTCAATAAAACGATTTGATGAATGATATATATATATTTGATAAGCATGGCACAGTATATCATCTTCATTTAGGCATGAAGGTCACAAATCTCCACCATAAGAAGTGACCTGGAAAACGTCAGCAGTTCTAAGAGAAGTAACTTTTGGGCCGGAGTAACTTTCAAAGCTCTGGCCCAGATGTTGATGAGTCTCCTGGAAACACAGATGAGGCCTAAGCGCAGTGTGTGTTTGTGTGTAATTTGCAAAGAGTGGGTGCACAAGCCAAGCGGAAGAAAGCGCACGGCAGAGCCGAACTCTGACTCTGGCAGCGGAGGTGTGTTTTGCAGTCGTGGAACTGCTGCTCCAGAAGGTGGCGGCTGTGCCCGCGGCGGGTTTCCCTCCCCGCGTTGGCACGGCACGGGTGGCACGGCACTGCTGCTGCAGTGAGCTGATCGTGCCCTCTGTCACTCACAGGGAGCGGCCCCTGTCCAACTGTCACTTCCTGACAGCGTTATAATCAATCTCTTTATTAACGGCTCTGCTGAAAACAGGCTGGCACGGCAGGCATCGCCATGGCAGCGCTCCGTCGGGGTCGGGAGGTTGGCACGACGGGGATCGACCGCTAAAAACACACCGGTGGCTTCAGAGGCCTCGTCATCATCGGTGATAATTTATGAGCAGGAAATAGTATGTGTGTGTGTGTATGTATGTGTGTGTGTTGTTTATGCTGTCCGCCAGCCAACCAGCTCCCCACCTACTAGGACAGTTTGTCTGTTTCTTTCTTTTGTTCTTCATTAATGTTTACAGCCCTGTTCCTCTTAAATTTCAAATCCCTCCTGAAGACAAACTGATGAATAACAAAAAAAAAAAAAAAGCACGTTAAATGTTCACACTCTTTTCTTGTTCACAGGACGAGTTTCTGATTGAAACCCAGAAGAATTTAATGAGCAGGATCGCTGATCTGTGTGTGGCAAACGCTGAAGCAATCTCGGAGACCCACCGGTGCTCTGGTATGCTTTTAACGCAGGATGAGGACAAGGAGAAAGATACCAGCAGTGAAGCCGCAGCTTCTCTTGCCAATCCTCAGTCGGCTCTCCAAACCCTTTCTCAAACAAACAAATCCAACTAAAATCAGGGTCTGCATACATCCAAAGCTTTTCCTTTAGTGAAGCTGTGGCCCTCTGCTATTCCAGGCGGAAAGTTTTAAGTTGTATTTTATTTTATTTTATTTTGTTTGGCTGAAGTCACTTTTTTTTTTTTACATTGTTTAGGTGTGAAAAACAAACTAAAATCTTTTCTTCCTTTTGTTCTCCATCACGTCGTTCAAATCACTTTATTAAAGCTTGGTGGAGATAATCCATCCACCTCTGCAATCACACTCATACTCAATCACACTCATACTCATACTCATACACATACACACACACACACACACACACACACACACACACACACACACACACACACAGTCGCTTGCCTAGAGAAAAAGATCAAATTGTATGTGTTAATATAGTTTACAAAAAAACTCTGGCTGGAAAAGTAAAAAAGAGCACAGCGCGTGGGAAGACAAACATATGCGAGAGCGAAAGGCCTCCATTTTGCGTCTACTCCTTTTCGTATCTGAGAAAGCGTTTAGCGTGTTTAGCGTGTTATGTCGCCTTTAAATAGGAACAGTGCAACAGCGAAAATGTGCAGGACTATAAACAAAGGTATTGTTTCTGGAAACTGGCTTATTAAAACGGAAAATTGGAAATAAAAAATAGATGATAGTCGCGTCGCAATACTTCCTGTATACTTTGCAAAGAAAAATGATTAGCGTAGTTGATTTGTTTTCGATGTTTATAGGATCCGCTGTTATTTAGCAAAGTGAGGAAGTGCTACCTTTTTTTTTTTAGAAGAACATTTGGTTATTTATTCGGTTTATTATTCTCAATGATGGAAGGGGTTTTTTTTCCAAAAAGGACAGTTTTCATGTTCAAACACTTGATTTTAAGGTTCTGACTGACAGGTGTGTGTGTATGTGTGTCTGTAAACTAACACCCTGACTTCCATCACTCCATAAACAACTAGACTCTCTGATGAGATTTGGGTTTTATGCCGGATCACCCCCTTCACCTCAATGGTTTGTGCCCCTCAACATGAGGCAGGGGCAGATTGACAGGGCTACATGGTGCCAGAACCAGGATGAGCTAATGACACCAACTCCACACACACACACGTATATATAAATACACTCAGACACTGGAGATCTACCTGATGTTTTTAACAAAGGCTTTCGTCTGTTTGGCTTTGATGTTGGCAGCTTTTGGAAGACGTGGAACCTGAAACAGACGTACAGACGGCAGGAGCGATGTTCTGTACATCAGTGGGCGAAGAGGTAAATCTCAAACAAAGTTTCATTTTCAGCTTAGAAGAGGAAGAGGAGGAGGAAGACATGGCGGAGTTTCGCAAGAAAGACACTAGACTGGAGAAAAAAAAGAAAATCAGACATATAAATAAATATAACAGAAATTGTAGCAAGAAATGTGAATAAAAGTGGAATAAAATTAATTAAATAAATAATGAAATGTTTCCAGACACCAGTAGCCAAAACAAACCAGGTAAAATAAGTAAAAGTTAGAGGTCTTCCTCAGGGGCCCAGCAGAGGCAGCTTGGAATTAAACCTTCCCTGAGTGGAAGAACACACACACACACACACACACACACACAAGTATATATGAATTATATTTATTCATTTGACACTAAAAAATGTAAAATATTTTTTTTCCTGCACATCCCATAATAGACATCAATAATACCCAAGTTTTTTGTTTTAATATCCAAAGACTGAAATGCTGTTTCATTTTCAAGTTCTTGTTACCGAATTTCCAGCCAGAGCAGTGAACTGATCCACGAACTTTAACGGAACCCTGGCCCACCGTAATGTAATTTTACAAAATGTAATAAAGAATTATCAGATCTCCACTTACTGACACCCCCCCCCCCCACACACACACACACACTCACAGAAACAACACCAATAAATAGAACAATTCTGCATTGCAGTGTAATAATAATAATAAACTGTCAGGGGTCACCCCTGCCTCTTGCCCTATGTGTGCTGGAATAGGCTCCAGCAGACACCCGTGACCCCGAATTAGGGAATAAGTGGGTAAGAAGAATGGGTGAATGAATAATAATAATTTTAAATATATATATTTTTGCAAATGTTATTATTATTATTATTATTATTATTATTATTATTATTATTATTATTATTATTATTACTGGGTTATGAGCTGAGTGATCAGTGTCTTTGTGAGCCGTTAATAATAAGTAACGCTGTACGTGACCCGCGCGCACTCCGTCATTAATCACCGGAACGGTTCAGAGCGCGAGAGGCGCGCAGAGCGCGTGACGCACGCTTCTTGGAGGAGGTCCCCCGGTTTGATAGATTTCCAGCACGCGCTCCCAACAGCTCCGCGGACCGCGCGGCTCCTCGTCTCCTCTTTCTCCTGTCAACACGATGCTGCGCGCGATCAGTCGTGGGGCGCGCGCTCTCCGCAGGCCGCTCCGTTCCTCGCAGTGTCCTCTATAGTCTCTGCACAAACGCACACACGCGCGCACCGATTTACAGAGTTCCGGCCCGCACATTCACTTCCTGAAAAAAATGTAGTAAATGTAATTTATAAACTTGTAATTTATAAATGTAAAATAAACGTTGTAAAAATAATAATAATTTTTATTATTATTATTATTGTTAATAATAATAATAATAATAAATTTAATAGGTTTTTAAATTCACGCTCCTAAAATAATAAAATAATAAATAAATTAATAAAAATAAACTGCACAAAATTTAATACAGTTAATAAATGACAATAATTAGTTCATGCACAAAACCACCAAAACAGTCACTAACAGTTTTAATGCAAATTAAACAAAAAGAGAAAAATGAAAAAAAAAAATAGAGAATAAAGACTAAAGGGGAGACAAGAGTACGATTAAGTAATGTGGGTAAGTGGACAGCTCAATGGCTTTCTAACTGGGAGGTGGGGTTTAATTCAAGGCATATCCAAGGAGCCACCATTGGCCCCTAAGCAAGGCCCTTAACCTTAAATTTGCAAAAAGAGATAAATGGGCGGATCCACTGGGCTTTTAGAGCTCATATTTATCATTAATCACACCACCTTCCAGAATCAGTTTCTTCCTCTTCACCAGTCACAAACACTACAATAGTGTAGAGAGAGAGACAGATAGATTGGGAGAAAGAGACAGAGTGAGAGAGTGTGAGAGACAGACAGACAGACAGACAGACAGACAGACAGAGAGGGGCAAAGAGAGAGAAAGACTGACAGAGAGAGGGGCAGAGAGAGACAGACAGACAGACAGAGAGAGGGGTAGATAGGGTTACAGACAGACAGAAAGGGAAACAGACAAAGAGAAGTGCAGAGAGAGAGACAGACAGAGAGAGACAATATGCCAATAATGAATATCGGTAGTTTAAGAAAATCTGCTTTTCTTCGATTGAAGGGAACATAACGGTATTCGTATAAAACGTCCACTATGTCACACACACACACACACACACACACACACACACACACACACACACACACACACACACACACACACACACACA
>JAOTRA010000002.1:836783-851258 GCA_026260255.1 Pseudolaguvia tuberculata | reverse complement strand
TGTCTGTCTGTCTGTCTATCTATCTATCTATCTATCTATCTATCTATCTATCTATCTATCTATCTATCTATCTATATTCATTCATTTGTCTCCTCCTTTGCTGTCTTATTCCCATTTTTCCATTATGCTTTTCATTACACCATACATACCCAGTTCTGATTTCTCAATGATGCAATGTGTGAGCGTGCGTATGTGTTTGTGTCCATGTTAGAAATAAGTACAGATGGATTGTTAAGCTAACTTTTAATTTCTTAATTTCTGATGTTTTGACTGTTTTATTACGGGCTGTCGAGCTAAGCTTGCTGTAATGGGGGCTTAAAGGTGGTGTGTCATTCTTGTGGGAACATGCCGTGCCCTTGTTGTGTTGACTCAACAACTATAAAAAGGAATGGTCTCTCTAAGACACACACACACACACACACGCACTATTTGCACTGCTAACATGTCACATGAAGGCTGTTCCTGTGACACCAAACTTTTTCCTAATCTCCTCTTGTCCTACCTGTAAGAGTGTAGTGTACTCAGTGATGTGTTTGCCTGTGTGTATGGTTGTATAAATAGGGTGTTATCTCTATGCCACGGGTTGTTGGGGTGTGTGATGCGGATGACCTATAAATAGCAGTAAAAAGGAATCATGTGTCTGACAAACACCTTACCATCCATGTAGATAGACGTGTGTGTGTGTGTGTGTGTGTGTGTGTGTGTGTGTGTGTGTGTGTGTGTGTAATGTTTTACCTTTGTGGCATGTGTACACTTTTAACTATCCCAGAACACAACACAAATGATTTTTTTCCCCTGTTCCTTGTGAATGGAGCCCTTTTTTTTCTTTGTACATGTCTTTGTACAGGATTTCTGGATCGATTTTTTTAGTCTGACAATCAGTGACACTCTATAGCAGGGAACCACACCCCCCACCACCACCATATAATACATATTATATATTATATAATGTGTTGTTAAGGTGCAGTAATTTTTATTTATTCATTCATTTATTTTCCAACCCAGCGCTCCTAGGGTGAAAAGCAGAGGTACACCCTAAACAGGTTGCGAGTCTATTGCAGGCCACTCATGAATGAACAACCACACACTCTCACTACTAAGGGCAATTTAGAATCAGCCTAATGTACATGTTTTGTACTGTGGGATAAAACTAATGTACCTGGAGAAAATCAACACTACATGTAAGTTTATATGAGAACATGTAAATTTGCACAGAATGATTTATTTGTTGCACTAACAACCGAACGGTACATTTAATATTGTGGGACAACATTATATTGTGATGATCAATGGTCACTTGTTCACTGGTCTAGTGAAAAAACTTGCTCAAGTATGTCTAAAATAAAGCCTAGAAGAAAATTAGATTTAAAAAAAGTTGAAAATTTTTGTTTCACAGCACGAAGGTTCCGGGTTCGATTCCCAGGCAGGGGGTGGGGGGTGGATTCTGTTTGCATGTGGGTTTTCTTAAGGTACTTTGGCTTTCACAGTCAAAAATCATGTACATTATGTGCACTAGATAGAAGCGAAAGTGTGTGTGTGTGCGCGTGTGTGTATGTGTGTACACCGGCCTTCTCCCTTATATGAAGATGGATGAATGAATAAAAAAGGTCTAGAAATTTTGACAAATGAAGTGGTGGACACACCCATCAATATGAACGTGCTCAGTGTGTGTGAGTGTAAAATAGCTGACGTTGCACAGTTTTTCAACCACATCTGCTATATTCTACTTATGTTTTTAGCCTGAGGCCAGATAAAGTTGGTAGGCTCTACCGAAGGAGCATGTTAGCTGAATATATGATGATGATGCTCAGAGGCTTTAATAAAAGTGACTTACTGTGTACTGTGTTCTTTTGTGACTGTTTCTAAACAGACTGCTTTAAGATGAACCCCATGTCACATTGTAGGATATCAGAAGTCAGACTGTACGACAGCCAAGCCACTGTAAAAATGGACTTTACACACACAAGAAAACTGGAGTTTGGAGTTTCTCTACATAAATCTGCCACATTTCAGTTACCTGAGTTCTTTTGCTCAGCGATAGCTAGTAGCAACAACAACAACAACGGTCATCTCCTTTTCCTTCTGGTTTGAAGTTATTGATTTAACCATCAAATTTGGTGCTCAACTTTCTGGCGTGGTGGTGTAGTGGTTAGCATGGTTGCCTCACAACAAGAAGTCCCGGGTTTGATTCCCAGGCAAGGGGTATTTCTGTGCGGAATTTGCATGTTCTCCTCCAGGTACTCTGGCTTCGTCCGACAGTGAGTGTGTGGTTATTTGTCTGTATGAGGCCCTGCGATGGACTGGCGACCTGTCAAGGGTGTACACGAGTCTCTCGCCCTATGTGAGCTGGGATAGGATCCGGCAGACCCCTGCAACCCCAAATTAGGGAATAAGCGGGTTAGAAGATAAATGAATGATCTTGGTTCTCGGTTTAACCATAGGAGGAGTCAAACAGTGTAAAATCTGTTGAAACTGCCAGAATTTTTGAGGTAAAAACTGATTGTGGCTGGTGAGAAAAATGTGTTGACTATGCTGTGTTAGAAAAATCCAGAAATACGTACAATAGCTGTAGTGTTTGTAGTGTGCTATCCGTTTTGGACTGAAATAAACTTTCTACAGTTCTTTAAACATTTTTTTCTTTTCCTCTTCAGTCTTTCCTCACACTGTACCTGACTATTTTAGTGATTCACAAATTCCAAGTCTCTCTCTGTCATCCTCACTCTTTCCTCCCCCGCCCCCTTGGGCTTTTCTTCATGACTCATGCGGATGATCACATGGTAAACTCTGGCTTTTTAGCGAATGTTCACCTCCCATTTAGGAGCGGAATGGAAAAAAAAGGAGAGAGGATAAAGAGTCTATAACGGTTAGACAAATGAATGAGTGTAAACGCCTTTCAACAAGAGGTGTAGAGTTTTACACTAATTGCTTGGAAAGGATGAAGAGAAAGTCTGCTCAGTGTTTCCATCCTCCCTCTCCAGGAGCAGCTATGGTTCTGAGGTAGCGGCGGGTTTAGTACTGCAGGAACAAGTGATTGTTCTATTAAGCCAAAAATGGGAATTTTTTTTTTCTAAAATGTATGAATTCATATATAAATGTAAACATATCAAAATTTCATCTATACCATTATGACATGCCGACAGACCACCAAGTCATCCAGTAGAACAGACATGCCCACACCTTCTTCAGCAAAACACGCCATGCTTAAATGCCACGCCAATCACACCTTTTTCCAAACTTAGGCAAAAAGGTTAGAATGGCTTTAATGGCACTGGTACATGACCATGGTAAAGCTACACCCTTTTTACAGAGACTAAGCGGTACTAAAGCCACATGTTACCTTTACAGATACTGGTTCATATGCTAATACATGAATTGTATTAGCAGCATATGCTGTCGACTGAGCTTGGGGGCAGAGCGATAGAAGGAGAGATGAAGAGATAAAAGAAGTTAACGGGTGAGAAAGACGAGTTGTGTAATGGTGAAAATACTTTTTTAATAGCATTCCATTCATTCATTCATCTTCGAACCCGTTTTTTCCCTAAACCTTGGTTACAAGGTCTGCTGAAGCCTATATTAGCACACATAGGGCAAGCGGCAGGGATACACCCTGGACAGGCCACCAGTCCATCACAGGGTTTGTCCATAGATAAACATCCTCGAACAGTCACACTCATTCATGTATAGGCAAATTAAACTTGTCAATCAACCAAATCAGTTAAGCAGGTTAGACGTTTAGCAATAACTTTACCACAGCAACAATATTCACATCACATGATTTCTGTTTGGTTAAATCTATTTAAACATATGATGCCATACATTCATATCCAAAGCTGATTTATTTTAAAGTGGCCATTACCCACACCTGTGATGCTAACTTAGGAGAGTGCTAACAGTGCTACAATTGTGGTAAACCAGGGTCCGATTGAATGCTTCCAGAATGTTGCCTCGCCTGCTGAGCGATGTCAGGGGTTCGCAAATAACTCACCTCGAAGCCCATGGCTTTTACAAATAACGTATGGCATTACCCAACGACCCGTTAAAAATGGAAGTGCCAGGAAAAGTCATGCGGAATGTTTAATCAGAGCTGAACAGCGGTCACTTAGTTTGGATGTTGGGAGACCATGGTATAATTTGTCTTTTAAACAATCCCAAGCTTGAAACGTTGTGTGTCTTAACTTTTAACGTTCACCATATTAAAGATGCCATTAATATAAGGTGTTGCTATGAAAGCCATGAACCGAAGCATGGGATTTACCCAGCTGTGGTACCAGTGACGTAAATACTTCTGAGGTGGTTACAATGTTCGTAAATTCGGGCTATCACGAGAATCTGACCGACTCGATTCCTATCTCTGAAGGAGCACTAAGCATCAATGAGCTCCTCCTAGTCTTGATTATGAGGAGAAATGAAGGAGCTTGAGGGCGCATGAATTAACCATGCATTCCAGCACATACCCACAGAGTCTGTTACATTTATGATACAAAACGACAAACGCAGTTTGAGTAAATAATTTCTGGTAATTCACAAAAACACCTTTGTTTTCCAGAGCAACTTACATAGCTCTCATTTGCACAACTGAGCCTTTGAGAGTTAAGGGCCTTGTTTTTAGGGGTCCATGAATCAAACTTTATGGTGAATATAACTTTATGGCGAGCAAGCCATCACCTTAATTTGGATCATTCATGTATTCATTCATTTTCTAACCCGCTTATTCACTAATTCAGGGTCACTATTCCAGCGCACATAGAATGGGAGTCAATCAGTGTGTTAAAGGACCCACACATAAAGCAGGTCACACATTAGACTTGATATTATCCTTCAGTATAAATGTTGAGAACGTAGAGACAATCCCACAGTGTGAAATAGTCTTTGATCACTGTCTCATTTCGTCTAAAATATCCCTTGGTCAGAATGTACACTTGGCCCATGTTACCGCATGAAACATACATTTACACCAACGACTCCCAAAAATTTTATTAACCTTCTCCCAGATTTATCCACCAAGATTAGATCACCCATTGAACTCGACCAGGAAACGGATTACCTAGAATCTACTCTGCGTTATACCTTAGATAGTGTAGCCCCAGTTAAATGACAATTAGTTAAAGAAAAAAAGCTTGCACCGTGGTTTAATGATCGCACACGGTCTCTAAAACAGAGCGCCAATGGAAAATAGAGCGAAAATGGCGGCTGACAGGATTGTTAGTAATTTAGACAGCATGGAAGGAGAGCCTCCTGGCTTATAAAAAAGCTCTTAGTGAGGCCAGAACAGCCTACCTCTCCCTTATAGAAAATAACAGAAATATTCCCAGTTTCCTGTTTAACACTGTAGCTAAATTAACTAGGAATTGGACGTCCATTGACATCTCCACAGCTACAGCCTGCAGTAGTGAGGACTTCAGGAACTTCTTTGATGACAAAATTGCAGTCTGAATTGTCTGCCTAATCTTTACAAAGATAGTTCCACTAACTAGCTCTGATGATTTAGAATGTGTTACGCTCTTTGAGAATTTCTGTCATGATCGTCAGGAAATTATGCGCTATATAGGTACTCTGGTTTCCTCCCACAATAAAAAAAAACATGTCCATTAGGTTGATTAGTGAGTCTAAATTGCCCATAGGAGTGAGTGGACATGGTTGTTTGTCTATGTGTAGCCTTGAGATGTTCTGGCAACCTGTCCAGGGAGTTCACCGGCCTCTCGCCCTATGTGCGCTGGGATAGGCCCCAATCGACCCCATGACCCCGAATTAGGGAGTAAGCGGGATAGAAGATGAAAGAAAGAATGAATGTAGGACATGTCATTAATATGCACCAGTATTCACCATTAACTAACAAACTAGGGTTAGTAACAAGCTAAATAAGCTAACATGTCACCTATCTAAATAGTGTGCAGTATATAGATAGCTAGATATGTAACCAGGATTAAGGATACAGGATTGGCAAACTAATATAACAAACGTATAGAAAGGAATATCTACACAGCAAAAAAAGCAGTGATTTGCCAGGTAAGTTTTGGATATACAAATTAGCTTAATGCAGCTAACTAATATTGACATTTCTGACATTTGGCAAACATTCTTCAGAATGACTTGCATGCATTTTTGTTTAAGGGTAAGCTTGGTCACGCAATGGATTGAACTACAACCTAAGCTGTCGTGGTTTGATGGTTCAGGTTCAGTTTATGTCTAATCACGAATCATTTGTCAGTGTGTAACCAGTCATCTATTTGCGTTGTTGAACAACGTGTCCATGACCTCAGGGTATCTATAGCTGAAGCTAAACAGGACAAGTGTTTCTAAGACATGCCTCAATAGGTTGAATATGTTGGATATGTATAGCTACTTGAAAACTGTATAATAGTGTAGACGTAGAGCTGTGGCAACCGGTTTGGACAAGGGGTAAAATAAAGAAACCATCCTTCCCTATCCTTTTGCAATAGAAAAACTAGCCATATTAGTCAATATGCAGATGTTTAATTAGTTTGTACCACTGTTATGTATGGTTATGTTAAATCACAAACTCTCTATGCTCTAAAGACATGTTACTAAAATCAAAGTATATCAATAAAATTTTTTCTTTCTCTCAGCGGTGATCGGCCAATGGCAAGTGGAGCCGAAAGAACGTCTTATTTCTCTGGTCTTGACCCATTTGCCCCTCCTCAAACCAGGCAACAGTGAAGCAAAAAGTGAGTACATGCGGCTACTTCCCAAAATCCTCACGCATACCATCGAGTTTGGAAGGCATCTTGAGGAGAGCAGGCAGCTGCTCTCGTATGCGCTTATCCACCCGGCCACGTCTCTGGAAGACCGTGCGGATCTCGCTCTCTGGCTCAACCATCTGGAGGAACGGGCGGCCACTCGCACTGCTGGAGGAGGAGGAGGGGATTCACTGGAACGAGTGCCTTCTTCTTATCATCTATACGCCCAGCATCAGCGTTACGGTTCAGATGATCGACTCAACGGCTGGCAGGGATCCCGTGACTCGGGTATCGCCACATGGCACACGCAGCATCAACAGCATGGCTGTGAGAATGGACATCTTCTTCTATATCCTTCTTCATCAGTCCCTTCGACCATCAATACCGTGGGCACAGGAAGTGGAAGCAATGCCAGTAAGTGGGTTTTTATTGGTATCGAATTTGCCTTGCATTTAAAGTACATTGATTGGTTTTTTTTTTCAATATTACACTGAATCTAATCAGCATATTTATCTTATTTACACTAGGGGTAATAAGCAGATTAACATTGTGGAGCCTGTACCTAGATGCCTGGATCAATATAAACCTGGTTTATGTCTATTTTAGATCTATATACTGTAATTTTTTTTCTCCAACACTTTATGGTGCAGTTGATTTTTTGTCTTTGCACTGAGTACCAATTATGATTATCAGTGTGTTTTTGGTAGGTCTGATTACCTTACTGATATTCAGGAACCAAATTAGGATTCTTTATGGAGGGGATCTGTGGTGGCTGGCTTTTTAAGGGGTGCACATGTATTTATAGGATCATCAAGTCATCTGATGAATGTATGAATAATAATAATAATAGTAGATCTCTGGTAATATTAATTAATAGTAATCTTATATTAATTGAGTGATCTAATATTACGGAATAATTGATATTGATAATAATACTTGATAATAATTGAATTTATATTTATTGATTATTAAACAGTCTTGAAAAAGAAAATTTTGTGTGACTAAACATATTTTGAATAACTATATTATAAATATGGGTAGCGTGGTGGCATAGTGGGCTCCGTCAAGGGGCTCCGGTTTCCTCCAGTCTGAAAACATGCACATTAGGTGGATTGGTGATTCTAAATTGCCCATAGGAGTGAATGTGTGTGTGAATGGTTGTTTGTCTATGTGTTGCCCTGAGATGGACTGGCGACCCGTCTCGGGTGTATTTCTGACTCTCGCCCCATGTGTGGGATAGGCAAAGCAGACCCCCATGACCTGAATTTGGGAATTAAGATGAATGAATGTCAGAAGATGAATTAATGTATTCCACATTTTGATTTCTTTTGGACAGGCCGTGTGAGCCTCACTTTAGCAGCACAAACTTATACTGTCAGTTAGAATCATATATATATTCTATAAAGATGTTTTTTATCCATCTGTTTAATCGGGGTGATCATGTTATGCTGCTTATTTTCAAACTGAATTCATGAGTGTTTCCACATTCATGACAGAATAATGTATGGATCAGTCAGATCTGTGGGTCTGTGCTACAAATATTTTGCATGTTCAGTATAAGGTTGATTTGGTTATGATCCTCTAAATCTGATCAGCATTTTTGAAACTCATACGTTTATTATGGTGTCTCATTAGTATAGTTATGGTTCGTCCAATTAGTATATTTGCATCTTTAATTGGATTATAATTATGTTTAGTATTTCTAATTGTCAGGTAATTAGAGGATGTATTAATTATATTAAAACACAGATGATTTAAAGGTGTATTTGTGCTTCAAGTATAACTGAAGTGTTGGCTTAGAGGTTAAGGTGTTGGAGTAATACCAGAAAGACCAGGGTTTGATTCCAAGCACCACCAACAAGGCCCTTAAACTCCAATTGCTCAGTTGTAAGTTGCTCTAGATAAATCGGTGGTTCAATTAAATCACAGAATAACAGTTTTATGTTAACAAATTTATCACCAAAAAGCAACACTGGCAAAGAACAAACTCCCAGAGGTGATTTTAGGAAGAAACCTTGAAAGGAACCAGACTCATGGAGGAACCTGTCCCGTATTCCTTATCTGGGTGTTACTATAGTAGCTCAGTGGCGAAGGTGTTGGACTACTGATTAGAAGATCATGGTTTAATTCTCAGCACCACACAGTGTTGGGCCCTTGTGTGAGGCTCTGTTTTTCAAAAATAGTAAAAATTTTACATAATGTAGATCAAACTGCCTGAGGCACCAATTAGTAAGTCATAGTTCAGATCCAAACTAAAGTTTTTGGTTATTATTTCATTTTGTTATTTCCTATTTGGTAGATAAGTTTATACATTTACAAGAAAGAAAAATCCATAAATATGAAGAATAAACAATTATTGTATGGAGTTGCTGAGCAGAAATGTTTGAACAAATGGTACCAAACAAAGTTGTGTGCGTGACCATCACCTGCATTCGAGGTTGAAGGGGGAACACTGTGCTCATAGATTCTCCAAGTTAAAAAATCTCTTGAAACAACAGAATAGAGAAATTGGAAAACACACTGGCCTACTGGTGTAAGGCTGTGACAATGATACTGGGATTGAACATATCTGTGGTTAGAGTGGGATATTTCCAGCGTAGAATGCGAGGCTCCTTTTTATTCCTGATGGAGACAGCTGAGGATATAAATAAGGGCCCATTTAATGCTTGTCTCCACAAGATCCCCTTTATTTTAAACTGCTCAAAGTCTAGGCACCACAAAGGCTTTTTTTTTTTTGTTTTTTTAATAACCTTCCGTCATTCCGTCACTGACCACAAACATTTTTCTTTTCAGCATTTAACAAGTTTGGTTTAAAAATAAACTTTTTCATGGTTAAAGGTCATGAAAAGATCTTTATAGAACAAAATATAGATCACAGGCAAAAATAATGGCAATGCTCCCCAAGTCCAAGTATCCTATAACCTGCTCTAATAACCTTCAAAAACATTTCAATTTTTAGCTTGGCATCTCGTCTACTTCTTGCCACACAGAGACAAACAGACGCTTCCACACCTCCCAGTCCATAGTCCGTCCCGGCTAAGCACCACATGCCATTCCTTCCCTTCCCTTGTAAGGTAGGCTTTTGTGGGGTCTGTATTTAGGGGAAATGGCTAATATTTAGGGACTGGAGTGTGTAATGTTATCTGGGGGCCTATTTTAAAACCGATCCTGGAAAACCTATACATAGGACAAACTGCTTACAAGTTTTTCATCCTATCCTGACCCCTTCTACAACCTGCTCAACCTACTCTTGCCCCCTTTGAGCTGCAGTGGGCTTGATGCCTCACAACAGGCATGAGACCTGAAAAGTCGGGTTGTGTTTTTTTTTAAAGCACTTGATAGCTGTTCACTATACTATACGGAAGCAGACATTTCTAGAGTAGAGAAGGGACTGTGTGTAAATTGGCATTTATACTTTTACATAAGAATACAAATACAATACAAGCACCAATCAGAAAGCTGCAGGACATTTGCACTTTGTTAGGAATTGCACACAATTCATTCATCTTCTAACTCACTTAATCACTAATTCGGGGTCAAGGGAGTCTGCTGGAGCCTATCCCAGCACGAAAGGCAGGGATACATCCTGGACAGGTTACTAAAGCGTTAAACCCTGGACAGGACTCCTTGGTCCATCATGAATAAGGTTCATCATTGCTCAGACTGGGGAGAAAATAGGACAAACACAAGTCCTATAATGTGTGTGTGTGTGTGTGTGTGTGTGTGTGTGTGTGTGTGTGTGTGTGTGTGTATGCAGTCTTGCAGCCTGCAGGTCAACATAGTCCCCTGAAGCGGTCAGTCTCTCTCACTCCCCCGATGAGTGGCACATCCACTCAGCCTCTGGGACATGGTTGGCTCTCACAGGAGGATCTGCGGGGACGAGGGGCGCCTCATACCCCTGATCACGCTCCACTGTCCCCTCAGAGCAGTGTGGCTTCCTCAGGTAGTGGCGGCAGCGAGCACCTTGAGGATGGCTCAGGCCTGGGCCTAGCACTCCGGAGCTCATTCAGCGAAGAGGGGAGCGGCATGAGGGGTGAGGAGTTTTTTTGGGGGAGATGATATTTCATGTATTAAAAGACTTAATTCCTCATCCTAATAGTGTCTTTGTTTTTTTATTTATATCTCAGCTGATTTTCTATAGCCATATAAGAAAAGGAAAAAAGATGTTCAACAGTGCTGAGATATACAGGATGGATTTTAAAATGTTTTAAGTTTGTAGTTTTGATATCAGTGCGTTAGTTTTGATTTTCAAGCAGTGATATTATAAGATGTATGTTTTTTACAATAGATGTACCAGCATGGCTAAAAAGTCTGCGTCTACACAAGTATTCTGGTCTGTTCTCCACTATGACCTACGAGGAGATGATGTCACTGACAGAGCAGCAGTTGGAGGCTCAGGTGAGCTGCAAGTCTGTTCTACATGTTGCGTTTAGTTTTTACGCTGTAAGCAAAACTAAATGGCTAAATATTCACACATAGAATCAAGGCAATGTCAGGGCTAAAATAACAATTCACTAATATAGGGTTGTGGGGTATATAGTTTGTCTCAATCCCTCCAAAAATAAATGAACATCTTTTTGCATAAAATGTCACCATTTCAATAATTTCAATAATTAAATTCAATAATACGTTTTTCCGTAAAGCTCTGATAATTCATCAAGCAGTACGGCTTCGTAGCTAACAAAAGTCGTACTAAAACATGTTGGCAGATTTTTGACAATCTTGTACCACATAAAATAGATTCGAGGTCAGTAGGCACAACCAGAATTAATGAATAAGGTGCACCGGATTATAAGAGGCACTGTTGATTTGTGAGAAAATGTAAAGATTTTAAGTGGGCCTTATAGTCCGAACAATACGTTAATCATATAAATATTGAGCTATCTCCCTATCTACCACTCTGTCTGCCTGTCTGTCCATCCATCTGTCTGTCTGTCTATCTATCTATCTACAAATGAGAGAATATCTCTCCAAACATTGTGATCTCTTAAGCAGAGCGTTACTAAAGGAGCACGGCACAAGATCATCATTAGCATCCAGAAACTGAAAGAGAGACAGAATATGCTCCGCGCTCTGGAAAAGGTTTGTCCTCCAGGTTTTTCTCGCACTTTTTTAAACGTTATGACTTGTAATTTTTGGAATTTGGAATTTGATATGTAAAAAAAAGGCTGCGCGTGTTTGTCAGCGTCTGTGTGACGATACAATATTTGAATCTGAGATTGTGAAAAAAAAAGTCTTTGTGTAGTATTTATTAATTCATTTATCTTTTAACCCACTTCGTCTCTAATCACAGGGTCACGGGGATCAGGTGGATCTTATCCCAGTGCACATAGTACAAAAGGCAGGGGTACACCCTGGACAAGTTACCAGTCCATTGCAGATGAACAACCACACACTCACTCCTATGGGCAATTTAGAACCACCAATCAACCTAATGTACATGTCTTGGACTGTAGGAGAAAAACGGAGAACCAAGAGAAATCCCACCCAATCTTAGCAATCTTTTAGCAAAAGAAATTTGGGACACCTTAAAAATAGTGAATTAAAACAGAATGCAATGATGTAGAAGTTTTATTTCAGTACCCAGACCCTTCTCCTACACAGCCATGATGTTGTAATTGATGCAATATGTGGTCTGGCATTGTCATGTTGGAAAATGCAAGGTCTTCCCTGAAAGAGACGACATCTGGATGGAAGCATACAGTATGTTGCTTTAGAACTTTCAGCATTGATGGTACCTCTACAGATGTGTAAGCTGCCCTAACCTCATGCATTCATTCTGACCACAGAACAGTTTTTCACTTTGCCACAGTACATTTTAAATGAGTCTTGGCCCAGAGAAAACCTGCGTTTCTGGATCATGTTTAGATATGGCTTCTTTTTTCACCTATAGAGTTTTAGCTGGCAACAGCAAATTGTACGGTGGATTGGGTCACCGACAATGTTTTCTAGAAGTATTCCTGAGCCCATGTTGTGATTTCCATTCCAGTAGAATTCCTGTATGTGATGCAGTGCCGTTTAAGGGTCCGAAGATCACAGGCATCTAGTATGCTCTTCCTTCCTTGACCCTTAAGCACAGAGATTGTTCTAGATTCTCTGAATCTTTGAATGATATTATGAACTGTAGATGATTATGACTTCAAACTCTGCCATTTTTCTCTGAGAAACTCTTTTCTGATTTTTTTACTGCGGCATTGAGGGAATTGGTGATCCTCTGCGCATATTGACTTCTGAGAGACGCTGTTACTCTGAGAGGCTCTTTTTATACCCAATCATGTTGCCAATTGACCTAATAAGTTGCAAATTGGTCGTCCAGCTAATTCATATGTACATTTAACTTTTTCGGCCTCTTATTGTTACCTGTCCCAACTTTTTTGGCTTGTGTAGCTCTCATGAAATACAAAATGAGCCAATACATTTGATATGTTATCCATATTTGATTCTGAATAAAATATTGAAATTTTAAACTTTCATTTCATTGCATTCTGTTTTTATTCACAATCTGTACAGTGTCCCAACTTTTTTGGAATTGGGTTTGTAAAATAAGATAAGTAAGATACATTGGACACTTTACTATCCCTTAAGGGAGCAGGAAGAATAATTTTTCATAGGCGGAAATAAGGGAAGGCAGCGATGTGGCACTTTTCAAGTAGATTTTAGCACTTCCAAAACTTTTCTTGGGATTAAATCACGCCTAACAGCATTTTACTTTAAATTCACGCTGCTCTGAGTCATGTGTAGCATATATGAATTTCATTCAGTTTCATACAAAGCAAATTGTAGAGCACACTAAGAGGAACTAGTTGTGGACTAGTGGACCCTCATGATTGGCTAGTACTGCTGTCTCCTTCTCTCCCTAAAAAGAAACAGTGACTAGGGAAGAAATTTCAGTTTAGGGTTTTCAACAAGCCTGGAAACAGGAGCTCCTTATTTTGATCTGGTCAAACCTGGTAAAGTTCCCTAGGTGAAAATAAGCAGGTATTTTCAGGAGAACTTCATCACCACCTGTCATTTAGCACCTCGTTACGCGGCCGAAATATCCAGACACCTGAGCGTTACTCATGTACAATTTATAAACGCGTCAAAAATAAATACTGCAGCTGGCTGTAACCTTGAAAAGCAATTATACTCGCATCTGGTTGTTTGTTTTTTGTTCACATTCTTTTGTTTTTTGTTCACACTCTTTCCTTTACCTGATTTATTTATTCACTCCGTCTTTTCCTTAGGATGTATTGGAAGGCGGAAATCTGCGTTCTCCACTGCAAGAGCTCCATTATATCATCGGTACTCCCGTTAAAGCATTCAACAGCACAGCTGAGTCTCAAAAGCGCCCCCTTCTGAGCCCTGAGGGAAAGAGCACAGCCACTGGAGTTTGTGTGAGCGGAGGGGAAACAGAAAGCAGCACCACGCTCATAGCAGAGGGGGACATTCCTGCTCAGTTTACACGCGTCATGGGCAAAGGTAAACAATCATGATCTTTGTGAGAAGCAATGGCAGAATTATTCATGTAACCAACTCATAATGCTTTAATTTATCCCGGATTTTAACTGAAACCACTGTAATGCAGCTGCAATTTTGTTGTAAAAGAATAAAGATAAAGTGTTCTAATGTGAACAATCCTTCAAACCCCAAAATAAAAAGAGACCATTTTAAAATTTGATACCAATCAGAAAAATTATTAATTGTTATTATATATATCCATCTATCCATCCATCTATCTATCTATCTATCTATCTATCTATCTATCTATCTATCTATCTATCTATCTATCTATCTA
>JAOTRA010000002.1:816959-836683 GCA_026260255.1 Pseudolaguvia tuberculata | reverse complement strand
CTATCTATCTATCTATCTATCTATCTATCTATCTATCTGTCTGTCTGTCTGTCTGTCTGTCTGTCTGTCTGTCTGTCCGCCAATATCAGTAGACATGGAAGTAATAAGTAGTGCCTTAATAGTTAAGGTTTGGACTAATACCAGAAAGACCGGGGTTCGATTTCCAGCTCCATCAAGCAACCATGTGGACCCTTGAGCAAGGCCCTTAACCAACAATTGCTCAGCTATACAAAAATATAAGTGCTAAAATGTAAGTCACGCTGGATAAGAGATGTGAATGTATGCAATATAGAAATTATTGATTGTATTAAGATCTTTTTTTATGAACAAGAACAATACAAGAACTCTTCTACACATATATGCACAGAAGCAACAGAGATCCACTTATCGAACTTAGAAATCCCGGGTATAGTCTGTACACGACTCTCCTGTGTGGGTTTAATGTTTAATGTGTGGTTTAAACAGATTATCAGAGTTCATGTAGCTTAAAGGTTGTAAGTGAGCAAACACACACCACTTAATCTCTGAACTGCACTCAACCTGCTCGTGTGTGTGTGTGTGTGGGTGTCAGTGTGTACACAGTTGTTGGTGTCTCGGCCAGATGAGGAGAACATCAGTTCCTATCTGCAGCTCATCAATAAGTGTGAACTCCATGAGGTGAGGAATAAACAGAAAAATTATATTTAGTAATAAGTAATAACTACAACTAATATTTTTTTATGATAAGTATGTGTTATTGCTTGCTAATCGTCTCTCAGGCGTTTAACGAAACGCAGAAAAAGAGACTATCGTCATGGAGGCAGCAGGTGCAGAAGCTAGTACGTTCGTTTCCACGGAAACCTCTTCTGGACATGACCGGATATCGTCAACAGAGGAGGTAATTTAATGTGTAATGCCCTTTCAAAAGGATCCCCTCCTCCTCTTCCACGCTTGTGTCAGAATCGCAATACTGTGATCTAGTGGGTTTATAGGTTTACAAATACACACACACACACACACACACACACACACACACACACACACAAACACACGCACACAAAGAAAAAGTTTAAAGTCTAATCTGGGTATGAGCAAATTCCTTATAAAATTATTTACACACTAAATGTAGTAGGACAGAGTATCAAAAAGTGCCTGGGATCTGTCTGTGCGGAGTTCTCCCTGCTTGCCTGGGTTTCCTCCGGATACTCCGGTTTCCTGCCACAACTCAAAAACATGTACATTAGGTTTATTGATGATTCTAAATTGCCCATAGGAGTGAATGTGTGTTCTTCTATATGTGCCCTGCAATGGACTGGAAACCTGTGCATGGTGTACCCCTGCCTCTTGTTGTGTGTGCTGGGATAGGCACCAGAAGACCCCAGTGACCCAGAATTAGGGAATGAGCAGGTAAGAAGATGAATGAATGAATACATCAAAGTTTTCTTTAGACTTCAGAACGTTTAATATGAATTCTGAAGCATTTGAGTTACGGTTCCTCTGGTTCCTCAAAAATGGAACCAGACTGAATGCTTTTACACAGCATGAAAACTTCAACACATCAGAAATCATCCTCTTTACCACAAGTCCTGACATGAACAACCAGTTTCCACTAAATTCTCAATTTTTTTCATGATTATGTCATAGCAGTGGCATGTCATGCTAACCTGTGTGTGTGTGTGTGTGTGTGTGTGTGTGTGTGTGTGTGTGTGTCTGTCTGTCTGTCTGTCTGTCTGTCTGTTTCACAGCAGCAGAGGTTTCGGTCAATCCAACTCTCTTCCTAGTGCTGTGTGTGTGGGCAGCAGTGTGTGTTCCCGGAGAAACCTGCGGCAATTTCCGGTGCCGTCACGTAGTCTTCCAGCGCCCCGCCTCGGTCTGCTGGGCACCACTGGCCTGCTGGCACACACCCATACGCCACGCAGTTCCAACAACACACCCACCAACCTGAAGCAAGGCAGACAGGTAAATATGTTATCACACATATGGTTTGTATGATAGAGCAGAAAGCTATACAGTCAACCCTTTTTAGAATGAAATTAAAATGCATTAAAATTTTCTCAACATCCAGCAACTTATAGTAAACTTTTTTTTTTAAATTACTTAATTAAATCAGGCAGAGGGTCAATATTATTTAGTCAATTTATGTAGTATCAAGTTATATCGTCAAAGTCTTGTGTGGATGTTGTCGTTTATTGTATAACTTAAAATTTAGGGTAACTTAAGCGTTTAGCTTATTTGTGTGTGCGTAAGTGTTGATAGTATGTGCATGAGACGGTGCCTCATCAACCATGTGCAGTCCAATGGGTCGTAAGATCCAGGCGTAAAATAGGTATAAAAATGGTCTAAAGTAAAAAGGTCTCCAGTCCTGTCTGGGAATATAAAACATTGGCAATTTTTGTTGTAGCAATTATAGATTGCTAGATTTTTTAGTTGTCTGTTCCATAGGTTTTTAAGTATGACATGCAAATGTGGTAGCTGTATACATGTAGTAGATAAATGTAGTAACTAGACATGTTTCATTAGCTTATATAACACTAACCATGGTTAAATTTGGCTGCTTGAGAAAATATTGTGCAGTGGCATAATGGTTAGCACGGTCGCTTTACAGCAAAAAGCTTCCTGGGTCGATTCCCTTCTCAGTTTGCGTGTTCTCCAGGCTTGCATGGGTTTTCTCTGGGTACTCCGGTTTCCTCCCACAATCCAAAAACATTAGGTGTATTGGTGATTCTAAATTGCCCATAGGAGTAAGTATGTTTGTCTATGTGTGTCTCGGGTGTATCCCTGCCTCTTGCCTTATGCGCGCTGGGATAGCAGATCCCAGTGACCCTGAATTAGAGAATAAACGGGTCAAAAGTGAATGAATTAAATGTAACGCAATATCGCCCACCATCCCAGGACTAACTAGTTCTCCAGTTAGGCTACTAAAATGTCTAATGCTAAAAAGCATGTATATTTCAATGCTTTTACATTCTCTAACAAATATAGTTCAGTTTCATACATTCAGTAATGTTCAGGAATCTGAGCTCTATAAATAAACAATGTTTTTCGCACTTTGCGAGCTCTGCTCCCTGCGAATTTAGTAAACAGTAAAAAGTGGTAACTGGGAAACTAAAGAAACATGTAAGTAAACAAGGCGTAGAATTTTTTTTCCAAGAGGAATCGTTTAAGGCAATTGCGCTGTGCGCATTTTGCATTTAGAGTTAAGAAAATCTCCATTCAAATCTCACTCGTCCTTCAGTCACTTGCTTACATGTTCTTAGGGTCAGACGTCTTATCAGTAGGAAAACTTTGGAATAAACTTGCTGCATTCCAAAAATTCCACATTGATGATTAAATGGAAATGTTCCTATTATTGATTCGTGCAATGAATGATTATAGAAACACTGAGTCTGTTAGCTTGTCTTTCCAGTGCGCTTGTGTGTGTGTGTGTGTGCTGCAAAACATTTTCCTACGTTTGTACAATGGGAGGAAGTTCGAACCGATTCATGTCTGTGGGTAAGGGGTGTGTGTTTAGGGATGAGTCATAGTGAGTGAGAAGACATAATGGGAGGCAGCATAGTGAAGGAGAGAGGAGGATAAAAAGGAGGGGAGAGAGAAAGAGAGAGAGAGAGAGAGGCAATGAGAACAGTGCTTAGGCATTTCCTGTTTTTTTTCTGCTTCCCTGTACCAGAGGGGCGAGAAAGGGAAAAGAGAGCGAGTGAGAGACAGACACACAAGTGTGTATGTGTGTGTGTGTGTGTACGTGTGCAAAAGAGAGAGAGAGAGAGAGAGAGAGAGAGAGAGAGAGACATGTGCAAAACATGAGTCAGACAAAGATAGCATGAGACAGAAAAGAAATGTCCAGAATAGTCATGTTTTGGGTTTTTAGGAGGGCTCAAGATGATGATGATGATGATGATGATGACGACTAAGTGTTCCTCATCAGCAGTTTTAGTACTATAGTGTCATATGCTGCATCTGAAATCACACACTTAAGTAGCTATTACATTCGAGCTTCTACTTCCTGACCGTTGAGAAGTACATTCTATTTATTTTCTTTACGGGATGTACAAGTAAAATGCGGACATAATGCATTATCTCCATTTCCGCTTATGATGAGTCGTCTATCCTGCAGCCTCATGAGATCCATCCGATGTGTTTTTCAAAATCCAGCCAAAATTAATAGGTCGTCAGGGAACATGCTGCTCTGTACGTGTAGTCACGTACGCCATTTTATTCCTCCTTACTAAAATAAACCTTTGGAAAGCTATAATTGAAAGAATGGGTAAGATAAAATTTGTGTTGTGGCAGCAAGAAGGTCACAGGTTCGATTCCCGGGCAAAGGGTCATTTTTTTGGGGGGGGGGGGGTTCCCCCAGGTACTTCGGTTTTCTCCAACAGTCCAAAAATATGTAAATTAGGTTAATTGGTGACTCTATATTGCCCGTAGGCGTGAGTGCCAGTGTGTGTAGTTGTTGGCCTAAGTGTGGCCCTGTGATGGACTGGCAACCTGTCCAGGGCGTTCCCCCGTCTTTTCTGGCCCCAAAATAGGGATTCAAGTAGAAGATAAATGAATGAAAATGTTTGGCAAAACTATAATGCTCAAACAAAAGATGGGAAAGTGGGAAGTAGTAGCCTAGTGGTTAAGGTGTTGGACTAATACCAGAAAGACGGGGTTCGAATTCCGCCTCCACCAAGCAATCACTGTGAGCCCTTGAGCAATGCCCTTAACCCACAATTGCTCAGTTGTAAAAAAGAGACCAAATGTAAGTCGCTCTGGATAAGAGCGTCTGCCAAATTTTGTAACAAAATATTTTTTTAATCAAATATAAAATTTCTTTGAATTTTGGTGTATTAATTAAATTTGTGTATAAAATAGTAATAAACTCAAACCTGTGGCAAAACAAAGAGAGTAAGATGCAATGCTTATTGTGTGTGTGTGTAGGGTCTATGGTTCGCTAATCCAGGCGGCAGTAACAGTATGCCGAGTCGAACCCACAGTTCTGTGCAGAGGACACGCTCTCTACCTGTCCACACCAATCCACACACCTTGGCAATGTTCCAGCAGGCGGGTAAGAGAATTTCTCACACACAAAACACACACATTTCCTGTCTGATGGAAGATTTTCCATCTACACATGAGCACATAGATACAGCTGAGAGAACATCAGTGTTGAGAGTTGATTTGTTGCATTCATTCATCTTCTAACCTGCTTATTCCCTAATACAAGGTCACAGGGGTCTGCTGGAGCCTATTCCAGAGCACATAGAGTAAGCACACGGGAGTGACGAGCATGGACAGGATTAGAAATGAGAGAAATGTAGGATGTTTTGGAGACAAGGTGAGGGAGGTTAGGTTGAGATGGTTTGGACATGTGCAGAGGAGGGACCTGTAGTTTATTGGTAGGAGAATGCTGAGAATGGAGATGTAAAGCAGGAGGAAAAGAGGAAGACCAAAGCGAAGGGTTATGGATGTGGTGAAGGAAGATTTGCAGGTAGTTGGGGTGAAAGAGGCAGATGTAGAGGACAGGGTAGTGTGGAGAAAAGTGATCCGCTGTGGTGATCCCTAAAGGGAGCAGCTGAAAGAGAAGATCGAAACTTTTACATTTCACTAGCTCTTTTGTTGTGATGAAACTTTTTGGTGCTTTTTTGCTGCAAACTATTTGAAATGCTGGATTTTTCATCTGAAAGTACAAGTTTGTTTGTTTTTACCGTAAATGCAGTGTTCACTTGACTTCTACTATTGTTAACTTTGTATAAAACTTTTATAAAACGACTGGTCGAGACATAGGGTCACAAACATTGTTGTTTTTCATTCATTTATCTTATAACCTTCTTATACCCTAATTCTGGATCAGGGGGGGGGGGGTGTTTCTATGCTGCAGCCTACACCTATGGGCAATTTGGACTCAACAAATCAACCTAATGTAATGCAAACTTTGCACACAAAAAACAAAAAGGTTTTCCTTTAACCGACAATCCAACCTGGGACCTTCTTGTTGAACTTAATTAGGCCACTGGAGGAAGAATGATTTTTTTGCAGTCGTTTACTTCACTTCAACCTTATTATAAGTAAAGTGTGTGTGAGTGAATGAGCTTTTACAGCAAACATGTATTCTCAATCGTTGTTCCTGCGGTAAAAAGCTTTCATCAGTGTATCAACACTCACTTCCTGCAGCTTGTCCTTCATAAAAAGTGGACGATTCTGCAGCGTAAAGAAAAGAGGGGAACTGTGTGTGTGTGTGTGTGTGTGTGTGAGTGAGAAAAGGGCATCTTGTACAATGACAGTCTTTGTACAATGTGGCTCTGAGCTCTAGCCCAGTTAGTGTTTTTGCTACTTCATTTCCTCTCATTTGCCCCCTTTCTTAGCACTTCTTTTCACTCACTCATTTCTCTCTTTCCTAGTGATATTATCCCTTTTTTTGCCTCGTGAAGCACTTTTCCAAGTGTGTTCCTTGAGACGTGTCAAAGGAGTAAATCTGATTGATTGAAGAGAGGGATATGGGTTAGGCAAGGACTGGAAAAGGCTTGTCTTGTGTGGGTTGGTGGAGGAGTCTTAAAGGATTTAGTGGCTTAAAATAGCACATGGAACATGTACTTCAGCCTTCAGTGCCTGCATTAGTCAGCTGTGGGGCCCTGTGAAGGATTTGTGAGGACCCCAACACTGCTGACTCAGCCCAAGCTCGAGTGTTTAGCGCTCACATGGATGACGCACTGAGGTCTTTACTTGCAACTCACATATGGTGCACAGAAACACTCTCCAATGTTAATCATCTCAGCAGGATCAGTAAATGTAAACTGTTACATTTGATATGCTTTTATGCTCTACTCTGTCAGAAATATTTATAGCGTTTGCAGAACAACTGCAACGTAATAAAGATTAATTCTACTGTCTGAACCCCGATGGCTAATTGATCAGTAAGAATTTTTAGTTTGTAATTATTAGATTGGTTTTTAAGCTGTTGGAAAATGAATGGAATGTTTGAAAGGCAAATTTAACCAATCTTTTTGCATTCCATGATCCACCATGCAAAGTCACCAAACACACTTCCTTATTTAGAAGAATTATAAGTTGTTTGTACAGGACGTCAGGACTGTATCAGGAAATGCATATAGAAGGTCTGAAGTAATTTTTCTACATTAGGAATAGTTTGCAAAAACTCAAAATGACATTTGTACCGTATTATGGATACCCAAACCCGGTCAATCTGTGAAAAGCAGGTTGTAAAGAGCAGTGTTTCTTTTCCGCCACACACAACGCTTTGCATTTAGGCCACTAACGTCGGTCTCATATAACCAGAGCACCTTTTTCTTCCATGTTTACTGGCTTGTGACAAACTGCGAATTGAGCTTATGTTTTTGGCGCGGTGGGGTAGTGGATAGCACGGTCGCTTTCGGATTTTTCTGTGCAGTTTCCATGTTCTCCCCACACTTGCATGGGTTTCCTCCAGGTACTCCTGTTTCCTCCCACAGTCCAAAATCATGTACATTAGGTGGATTGGTGAGTTAAATTACCCATAGGAGTGAATGTGCGTGAAAGCTTTTCAACAATGGCTTTCTTCTTGCCTCTCTTCCATTAAGATCAGATATGTGGAGAACACTCATTATTGTTGTCCTGATGTTTTCCCACCTGAGCTGTTGATTTTTTTTCTGCTTGTCTGACCAGTGCTCTCCTTGCTCAGGCTGTGAGTTTAGGGGACAACCATGTATTGGTAGCTTTGCAGTTTTGGCACAATTTTCCATTTTTAGATGATGGATTAAACAGTTGCTCCTTGAGATGTTCAAAGCTTGGAATATTTTGTTATAACCTAACCTCCTCCACAACTTTGTACGTGATCTGACCTATCCTTGAATTCCTTGGTTTCATGACTCTGTTTGTGTTCTCTAACAAACCACTGGTGCCTGAGGGGAAAGAGAGGCTGAATACAAATGCACTTCATACTTTTCAGATTTTTATTTGCTAAAAATAAATAAATAGGGTATGTTCTGCTAATGTGAATTAATGGGATACTTGTACTTGCTTATTTTTTTTTTAACAAAGAAGCGTGATGCGCGGTTCGGTGCCAGATAGCACAGGCCTATGATCATCCTCCCCCTGCAGGCCTTTCCGCCATTTCTTTTTTTTTTTTTTTTTACTGTCAACAGTTATGAAACCCGGAACTTGCACAAATAAGTTTATTCAAATGAGAGCAGCTACTTCAGACATCTGTGGATGTTCAGCCATCAATCAACCAAAACACAAAAAATGTTAAAAGGCAAAAGGACAAGACCTATAGTCGTAAGCTTATACATAATCCATGCATGTACGCTCCACCTTTTTAGCAAATGGAGGATCCCTGTAAACATGCTTAAGAGATTTTTTTAATTGTAATAATTTAATATTTTTTGTTAAAATGTTTATTATATTATACTAATACTTGACTGTGGTTTGCTCTTGGAAACAATTTGATCATTTTGTGCCGCATCAACACCCCAAACCGCCATTCACAGTTGCAAAAGTCTCAAAATGTTGCAAGTTGAAGGGGTATAAATACTTTTTAAAGGCACTGTATATGTATGCCTGCTCATCTTTTCTGTTTTTTTTTTTTGTTTTGTTTGTGTCTGCTTTCAGATCTGCAGGTTCCTGTGACGGAGCCAGACATCAATAATCGATTGGAGTCCCTCTGTCGCAGCATGACGGAACATGCTCTAGAAGGTAAATAGTTTCCGACTCAATCATTGCTAATTTCTTTAAAGTTGTAAGATCTTACAGTAAAGCAAGTAAACTTGTTTTTGCTTAGAAAGTTTACAACTGATGCTTTTAGGCCATTACAGCACAATAATAAAATCTTCTTTTAATCCCTTTCCTGAGAAGACACAAGGAAAAACCCCTTATTGAAAAGGGAAGTCATCCTGTTCTGGGTGACACCAGAGAGTGCCTTAGTGAATCATCAGTACTTCATTGTTTACTATAAATTCTACATCAGTGTGTAGTAAATAGTGTGAGTAGTGTGTTTATACATAAAATTCAGAAAAAGAGAAAAACAAAACGCAGTTTGAGTACCTGGATGATGTTTTCAGTCAAAAAGTGTAAGAGTTTAAAGCTTTGCTTACATAAAAGAGCTGAGCAATGGCACTTTTATTCAAATTGTCGTAAAAGAAAATAATACCGGATCTCGGTACTTGAACAACTTCAACTGCAAATGTTGGATACAGAAGTTGCATATGGAGTGAAATCCTTGAGGGACAGATTATTTCTAGAAAAAAAATAGTCATCTCAACACAACCTTTGGTTAATAAAAACAATGAAGCAATTAAGTAAACTAGGGTCAACCTTTAGTAATACACATCTCTATCACACACCAAAAATCCAAAATTTAGCAGAAATTCAAATTGCAATAAATGGGCTGCACAAAATCTTAAAGCGCTCTGGTATGAGAAGTTCCTCATGTCCCTTCCTGTGTGTTTAAACTAGCTCTCCTGTAAATCAGTGGAAACACCGGAATGGTACATCTTGTGCTTTGGCTTCAAATGCAAAGTTTCTGAAATGTGAACAAACATGGTTAAGGTAGCAGCAAACACTGGCCTGTTATGCTATAAAGCATGCACAGAAAGCCTTCTTTATCGGCGAAACATCTGAAACGGCATCCTCCTTAATTAGGCCAAACACTGCAGCCGCGCTGCCACCGTCGGCCCTGCACTGCAGAGGAAAATCAAACTGTAGTTTTTGGCTGGGCCGAGAATGTACTTTTCCATTTTGCCGTTTTTAAGCAAAGCTCATCAAGTCGCCGGTTCGCCGACGTAACCTGAGCCAAGAGCAGCAGCCACAACAAAACGCAGCAAATCCACCAGACTGCAGATTAACCCTACCGCTCTGGGTGTGACTTTGGGCTGCGGGGGGAAAAAAAGGTACAGTTCCCGTATAAAGCAGAGCTTTCCCTACACATAAAGAGGGTGTGTGTGTGTGTTTTAGGAGCAGAGCTGAGACAGAGACCCTCAGTGGCCGTACAAGCGCAGCTTTGTGTGTTTGGAGCACAGTAAGGCACTGCGGTGAGCTTAGGAATGCCGCTGCCTACAGAGCTGGCCGTGTTCCTGGATCATGCTTAGCCAAAATTCCCATCCCCCTGGAGTATTCCCCCAATTCAGTTTTTACTGACCATCATAATTCATTTTTATTTGTGCACTACCTTTTTTGTATTGTGGATATTAGATATATAACTACATGCATCAATTTTTGTACCAAAAAAAAAAAAAAGGCTTAAGAGAATACTTAAAATTATGAGGTCAGACTGGACCAGACGCCACAACTCTTTACTTAAACTGACAGGTAGCGGCAACACCTTCACTGGAACTAGTGTAATAAAATGAATAATTTATTCATGCATGTGCTTCATTGTACACTTGTAGACGGTGTTGACCGGACGTCCACTATCTGATGAGATGAAGGAAGAGATATCCATGAAAACGAAGATTCTGTGAAAGGGACAGCCATCTGATGCGGCGTGCACCTGCTTTGTCCTTAAACTCCACTCGCTTTCTCATTGAAACCAATTCAGTCAATGGTAGTGAGGTAATGGACGGTGGGTTTGGCTTACCCTTTACGTTCTTCTGAAAGCCTGCTACAGGTGGCCAGTTCCCATCATCAATAACCATCATTTTCTCCATCAACACAGTCATCACCATGACTACTTTTTATTTACATTTAACCCCCTATATTTTTTGGGAACTAAGCGGATGAAAATACCACGATCAAACCGGTCCAAAGTTGCGTACTGTATTGAGGTTTGGTTAACGTGGAGAAGACAATAGAGGAGAGAATACATCCACAAGATTTAGGGTTGTGATGCTGCCTCATTCTGCACAGAAACCAAAAAACAAAATAGCCAGTAAAACAACCACACTAGAAAGCCAGGAGCTGATGGGAACACCATCTCAGTCGTTTACACACATCTATCAGTTATCATCTCTAACAGCGTAAGTTTACAAAGTTTTCTCTTTTTTTTATTTTCATGGATTCACGTGGGAATTTTCCTGGCTGTATGGAAAACAGTTGTCTGAAAAAGTCAGTGGTCAGAGGAGAACAGGAAGAAATAGGAGAGGTGAGAGAAGAGAGAGCAAAGGGGAAACAGTGTATGATGTAAGCATGCAGGCAGTAAGGTAGAATGAGGAAAGGAAGGAATGTCGCACATGGATTTGAATGTCAAGGGAAGTGAGCGAAGGCATGTGGCAAGTCTGGCTAAGGTGGATGTGTTTGTCTGGAATGAAGGAGAGATACTAAAGATTTCCAGAGTGAAATTTTCTTTTTAAAAACGGTATTTTTGTCCGTCTTTGCATGTGAATGTTTGGGAGATGTTTAACGAATTAAAAAGGTCTCAAAACTGCAACAAAGCTCATCAGGAAATGTGCATCTATATTGAGCTGTGTGCTATGATTATGAATAAATAAATACAGAAATACTTCAGAGAGAGGTTTAGAGAACTTTGTTTGGCGTAACAATATTCGCATGCTGGAACAAGAAGGGGTAATTAACCTGATTGTGTACCACCACCTAGTGGTTAAGTGATGTAGCATACAGTCCTGTGCATCACCACGGATCAGGGGTCACCAAACTCCGTCCTAGAGCGTTTGCCCTCTAGCGTTTGTCTCCAATTTGCCTCAACCCCTGTGCCTGTGAGATCCAAGTATACAACAGCTTGATTTGTTAGATTAGAAATGTCTGATTAGGGCTGAAGCTAAACTTTGCAGAAGACCAGCCATCGACACTGGCATGGTTTGATAGTTTGTTGGCAGAGACTAAAAGTGGTTCCAAATGAGACCAGTAGTGCTGTGTCTGAAATCGCATTCCACAGTATAGTGTAGTATGAAGGAAATAAACAAACATTAATATAGCCACCATGCTGATATGAACATATGAGAGGTATGAGAATCCGGATAAAAGTAGTAGCTCATCTGGAAGCCTTTCAGGTACCATTTTCCCCACCTTTTCTCGCCTTGCATATTATAAAGTATTGAGTGATGCGATTTCAGACACCGTGGCGTAAATGTTAACAGTTAAAAATACAAGTGGGACTGACAGCATAGTGATGTCATCCATGACTAGACGCTAGAAAAACCTTTACATAACGAAGAGGTCACTCATTTTTCAGTATTAAAAATGCCACAATTTAATCAACACAGACATACACAGTAAAGACTATGAAGACTTAAATATATTAAGACATCTTAGCAGAACAGGTTCAAAGAGCTCGAGCATTTCAGACGTCTTGTTAACAAAACGCTAAGATGGATTTAGTAGTTTAGTAGCATGACAAAGAAATCAGCTGTATTAATGTCATGACGTTTTTTTTGCAGATCAAATTTGTCGGTTTACGTCATGGAATAAGCTTTTCAGAATCCTTTTGTGAATCCAGGCCTCAATTTTCACATTGGGAGTGCCTTTCTGTAGGGTTTTCGATGGTTTATTTGAAATCTACAACTTGCTGGTTATTGTGACCCTCAAAAGGAGGGTTTGTTGAGTTGTGTGTATGATAAAAAAAATAATTTTTTTTTGTACATTCGGTGCTGTGAAACGCTGAACTCTTGAACGCAAGTACTTTAACATGCAATATATCGGGCAAATAGATTACAAGATATAGGTAAGTTTGGTGGGACTGGCAAATTCGAGAAAGAAAAAAAAAGTAGTAGGTGTGAGAGCAACTTGACAAAGTGTGGAAAAAAAATGTTTACTTTTAAGTGTGTTTGTGTGATTGTCATTTTGCAAACTATGATTAAAGCAGGAAAGATTCGGATTTCAGAAGGGTTCCATTCTGGGTACATGTTTTGGCGGGAGATTTGGTGAAGTGGGCTAGTCACACTATCACATGGCCAACCCACCTGTTTAATGGGCCTGTTCCACACAAACCTCTATCACTAGTCAGTGTGTTAATAATTAGCTTTTCACTGCCAACAACACACTACACATACCTACTGGGAGAGAGAATAGAGTTCAGGGCTGTTGACCCAAAACCGCACTTCCAGCTAAGTCCAAAGATGCTAAAGCGTGTAAGCAGCGCGTGAAAAAGAGTTAACAAATGCTGAGCCGAACAAATGTGGCCTTTTCTCGATTTGCAAGCGTAGGAAATGTTGCGTTAATTCATAAAGATAAATGTGTTAAAAGTAAATGAATGTTTTCTAGTCTGCAGCTAGATTTTAACGCTGCTTAGCATTAGCTTTATTGCCAACTACTCAACACTAAAACCCTAACGTTGGCTAATTAACTAGCAAACTTACCTGTTCGAAATTGGCTTCAGTCTTAGGAAACCGTTTATTTTATTCTAGTTAGTGGTTATGTCATTAAATAACTAGTTGTTTTACTGTCTATCGTCTTTGCTGTGCTAGTTAAAAAAAAGAAGTAGTGTTAAAGCTAATTTAACTGTTGATTTGTTTTCTTAGTTTATCCGTGTTAAACGTCTCAGCAGACGTTAAAATCTTCGAACGGGAAGAAAATAACTAAAATTTTTGTTTTACAAATTTACAGAATTTCTTGAGTCTTAGCTCCTCGGTTATGCTAGCTAGCTAGCTAATTTGACAGGCCTGAGGCCTCACTTGTTTAGCGGTGATGCTTGTTGTTTAACAATGTTTGGATTGTCTGAGGACAAAAGGGGACATAAAGTCCTTTAAGACAATAGAAAGAGGCGTTTTTCTGTTTCTATGAATAAAAAAAGATGGCATTACTGCCTTACTTACCTTTATACACAAACTACGGCGTTTTAGTGCCACATAACAATAATTCAAAAAATATAATTCATGTAATATTTTAAGCGGTAAAGGAACAACACAAAATCCGCGCTTTTTTTGTTAAAATAAAGTGGGTTGCCGATTAATGCTAAATACCACCAAATGTTTTCCGTTAAGATCTCTTTCGTTTCGCGCTAACCAGTTTATACTATAACACTTTGTTAGTTATTACTTTATACAATTTTATATAAATTGATATAAATGTTTTATAATAAGTGACTTTATAAGAGTAATTAACCGCATTTTGCCTAAACCTTTTAATCGACCTCATCGGCATGTCTGTCGCTTATATGTAAATCGTCATACGCTGATTGGCTATAGTACATCTGCGGCTGTATTACGACTTAATCTTGATTATTTAATAATATAAATTTTTTAATGGCATTAAAACGTCGCTGTACAAGATAATAATAATAATAATAATAATTTAATAACGATTCAGAAAATCCCTCCTTTTGGGTCATACAAGATGCTACATTCAATGGCGCCCTTAATTTTGTATATGGTCACAACCGCGTCTAGGCTTCTTCTTCCAGGTGTTTATCTTTTGTAACGTTTTATAAAAACATCCTTGTGTGTGTGTGTGTGTGTGTGTGTGTGTGTGTGTGTGTGTGTGTGTGTGTGTGTGAGAGAGAGAGATTCGAGCGGTGTTTTGTATAATAGCTACTCAACACTGCCATTTGAACGAATCCTATTAGCAGAATTAAATACTTATTTATTCGTTCTTTTTTGTTGTTTTTCTATTCTTGTCGCAGAGGTTATTGTATTCATTAGATGTATTATTTAAGATACCGTATGTATTAACTCGCTATGGCTGGTAACCATAAGTATATCTCATATCTTTTTATTTTGTTCTCTTTGTTATTCTTTTATTATTATTATTATTATTATTATTATTATTATTATTATTATTATTATTATTATTTCAATTAACTGTATTTTATATTTTACATTTTTGTTCTTTATTTGAATTTAATTTGGCTGGTGAAATAAATGACTAGCTTTGGAGGGGGGAGAGAAGAGATTTGCGCATGCGTGAAAGAATCCCTCCATTTGATATTATATATCTTATAATAATAAATTAGTGCTGAATTTTGGTACAGAATATTAAAGAAACCTGGAGCTGCCAGAAACATTGATTGATGCATAAAGATATGATATCATGCTTGTGTTTATTATTATTATTATTATTATTATTATTATTATTATTATTATTTAATTAGCTTTTTACATAACATGATGTTTGTGCATTTTGATACAAACTGACAAAAAAAACCTACAAGTACACCAATGACCTCCCCAACTAGCGGAATGCTCACACAAAGTTTCCTAACGTTCTTTAAAAGTTGTCTAAATGTTAGGATAAAACGTTCCTGAAAGAATGTTCATTATCATGTTATTAATAACCTAATCATGAAATTATTCTATTATTAAGAGTCTAATAAACATTCACGGGGTGGCACGGTGACCTCACAGCAGAAAAGTTTTCTTTGGGTACTATGGGTACAGTTTTGGTTGATTGCCCAAAGAAGTGATTGTGTGTGCGCTCGTTCATCAATGTGTAGCCCTGCAATAGACTGGCGACCTTCCTTTCACACTATGTGTGCTGGGATAGGCTCCAGCAGACTCCTATGACCCATAATTAAAGAATAAGTGAGTTAGGAGATGTATGAATGAATGAATGAATGAAAGAATATACATTTTTGTGATTCTGAGGGGGAAACGGATTGTCCTTATGGCTTTATTCTATATACTTGAATATTCTTAAAAGGTTTATAAAATAACCATTAAAAAAGGTTTTTTGTGTGCAACATTTCAAATCAAAACCAAAACAAAATGTTTAACAAAAAAAAGTTCTCTGAATTTAAACTTTGTTCAATTCATTAGATTGTTCCATGTCAGAACCAAGATCCCAAGCAAAATACTTCAGATTTTCTGCACAGCTGGATTTTTTTGGTGTTCAACTGCACAACAACTGTAACTAAAACATCAGCGACAAAGATATTCCAAAGTGTTTCATTTATAAAAATAAATACTGGCTCAGTCATTTCCCTTTTTATTGTTTTCTCCAGAAAAAAATACTTTCATCTATACTGTTTTCTGTACCGCTTTACTGTGTCCTATGAATTATCTTTAGCAGCCGATGTCCTGTATTGACTGCAGGCTTACTTTTAAAAATATATATTATATACATATATATATTTTTAAAAAAAATCTTGTTTTTAAAAATAAAAAGGAAACTTAATATTTTAAAATTGCATGTGAGGCTGGAAAATCGTATCTAGAATAACAAATGGCAGTGCCTTTTCTCTTTCTGGTTTATTTTTTTGTGGTTCTGATATTTAGCGAAAATGTAAAGGATTTTATATGATTTAAAATATTTAGTGGTTTATAACAAAGCTGGAAGCATTGACTGTAAAAATGTTTTTTTTTTTTTGTTTAAGAAGGATGCTTTGCTGGCTTGGTCTGTGAGATAAACTCTTTAGTACTGCTTTGGTACTTTCATTGCTGATATGAAGTTTTTATGAATTATACTTGTCTGGACAACAATCAATTGTGTGTGTGTGAGTGTGTGTGTGTGTATGTGTATATGTGTATGTATATATTTGTCATTTTTCCAAGAAAGACTTTTAATTTTAGTCTTTTTGTACATTAAAATTTTTATTTTGAATTGTCTCCTAAACTTTACGACCTGAAACGCTTTGGTTAATTTCTGAAAATCAAGTTTTGATTTCGGCTTAAGAAAAGAAGTATTTCCCAACTCTGATATGACAATCAGATGAGTGTGTGTGTGTGTGTGTGTGTGTGTGTGTGTGTGTGAGAGAGTGAGAGTGCTATATGTTTTGTATGTGAAAGAATGTCTTTGTGTTTTGTTAAAACTTTTGTTTCATATTTTCTGTGTTTGACTTCAATGCTTGACATCTTTGTAATAATTACAGACAAAAAAGTATTAAAAAGTAACTTTTTGGAAACAGAGGCAAATCTTCTCATTCATGTTTCATTTGGGTTTAGATTCACTTTGAAAGATGTATGAGGTGAGAATATACACACAAACCAAATTGTATGTTGTTTGGAGGGGGTTGAGAGACAAATAGCAAACCCTGAGGAACCCCCAAATTGAAAAGTGATGAGGTGATCAGTTGACCGCAAACGTTATACAATATAGTGTAATTTGCAAATTAAGTCAGAATTTCAAAATTTGAAATATAACTTTATTTTCTTATCAACTTTAATTAAACACTGTTGTGTAGTCCGGACAAACTGGTGAAGAAGGCCACGTGAACAGTATCCGAGCACTAATGTTAAGCACTCGCTTTCTTACACTTACGTAACACAGACACACACACACACACACACACACACAATATTCTAATATTCTTCTAAATCAATCAAAAACTGATAACAGTAAATGACTTTACGCTCTAAACCAAATAAGAAAACAATAGAATTCTCTTTAGATTCTTATTATCACTTTATATGAATATAAATATTTTACATATTAGATTATTTTTTTATACTTAAATATAACTCTGGACCGTTAATGTCATGATTGTAAATGCTGAAATCCTTTTTGGATCTTCGGGTTCACACACTGCACGATTGAGCTCTTTTGTGATTGTTGTTTGTCCAACTGTAGGAAATGTCACAATGTGGGATCTCAGTCATCATGTCAGACTGCAAACTGACTCGTCTGGATTGCAAACTGACTCGTCTGGAGTTTGTGACACTTCTAATCCACAATGTCGCTAACTGAAACAATATGTAGCTGTAATTTTGTTCATGACATCACTTAATAACTTAAGTTTCTCTACTTCCTGTTTTGTCCACCAGACACATTTCTATGGTACTCTGAAGCTGTCGAGCTAATTGGTTCCTGGTTTTGGTGGTCGTTGTAGATAACATCACACTAGTCAAACTAACTGATCAAACACAACAGATTTTGGTTTTCTTTTTTTTTTTTGGTGACAAAATGTACACCAACAAATATACAAGTTTGGATACACTGAAACTAAAAGGGAATCAAGAAAAATTTGTTACACAATGAAGTCTAGATTAAAATCTCTCAATCTTTGAACCAATCAAAACACATGGCCTAAAGGTAAGATTAAGGTTAGATTAAATTATTATTTATTCAATTAAATTATTTATTAAATTATATTTTTTTATATTAAATGATGTCATTTCATGTACTATTGGGGCCCCCTGGTGGCAACTGCGGTCGTAAGCAGCCACCTTGTTTGCTTATGCTTTTGGCAGGTGCTGCATTGACATTTATTGTCAATTTATATTAAAGATAAAACAAATAATTAGTTGTCCAACAGTGTAAACAAATGTTGGCTATGATAGAACCCAAATTTCTGGCCTACCTATAAATCAGTTAAACTCTGAAAGGAAACCCTACTCAAAATCCCTGCATATCTAAACACACCCACACACACAAACACAGACACACACACAGACGTAAAAGGTTTAAAAGCTGTCTTCCATAACCGCCCAGACACCAGACACAGAACACACTTGACAGCAGCACAGGATGGACTGTCAGAAAAGGATGCCTGAGCTATACACGCATGATCTCCTGGTCTCAGCTTCGGATCAAAGTCAGGAACTCGTCTCTGGTTTTGGGGTCCTCGCGAAAGACACCCAGCATGGTGCTCGTCACGGTTTTACTGTTCATCTTTTGTACGCCTCGCATCACCATACACATGTGACTGTTAATGAGGGAGAGGAAGAGAGAGAGAGAGGTGTACACTATTTAAACAGAAGTGACAAAATGTAAGGATAGGTATGAGTATATTTATATTCCTCTAGAAGGGATAAACCTTTGTCTCTTATAGGAGGTATGGGAAATTCTGACCATGTGTGACAAATGATTGATCAACCCTCCAGAAAGACTGTGTTTGGAACAATTGTGGATCATTCATACAGGTTACGTCATACGATTCTTTGACCCACAAATTCTTCTGTATCCTCTGCTTTGTCATCTTGGTCAGTAGGGTTTCAAGAGGTGGAAAAAGTCAGGAAAAAGCATTCCATTTTGGAAATTTATTTTGAGAATTTATTTATTTAGAAATTTTGGGAAAATTATATACACATTTTTTCATCATAAACTAATACACATTTTAATGACTTTCCAGGATCTGAAAAATATGAAAGGATTTCCTTCATTAGGTGACCATTCATTTATTCATTTGTCTTCTTGCCTGCTTATTCCCTAATTCGGGGTCACGGGGGTCTGGTGGTGCCTAAGATCATATAGAGCTAGAGGCGGGGGTACATCCTGGACGGGTCGCCAATTCATCGCAAACACATTCAATCCTATAGACAATTTAAAAATCACCAATGAACCTATGAACCTAATTTGGGTACCGGAGTACCCAGAGGAAACCCACACAAGTGCAGAGAGAACATGCAAACTCGCCACAGAATCGAACCTGGGACCTTCTTGTTATGAGGCGACCACACTAGCCACTAAGCCTAGGTGACTTTTTTTTTTTTTTTAGACATATAGACTAAATATTTGTCTGTCACTGTATTTTATCTGGTATATTTTATAATGGTATAATTGTTTGTGGATGTGAAGTACTTTGTGTGTGTGTGTGTGTGTGTCTGTGTGAGATTAAAGAAAAAAAATTACTGAGCCCCTGAGCAAGACCCTTAACTCTCCAATTGCTCTGTTGTATTCAAAAAAGAATGTAGATGAATGTAAATTGCTTTGGATAAGAATGTTTGCCTAATGTTGTAAATGTAGCACGTACGTTGCCTCGACAACCACTCCAACTCCGGCGGGCTGTAGCCCTTCGGTGATGGCTACGGCGATCTGTTTGGTGAGACGTTCCTGAACTGAGATGAACAAAATGCAAAAATTCATAAATCAAAGACTCTTATCTCTTTCTAAACAATCAGATACATCAATACCTACCAGGATATTAACATCTCAGAAAACACACACACACACACACACACACACACACACACACACACACACACACACACACACACACACACACACAC
>JAOTRA010000002.1:793910-809206 GCA_026260255.1 Pseudolaguvia tuberculata | reverse complement strand
GCAGATGTAGCGGACAGGGTAGTGTGGAGAAGAGTTATCCGCTGTGGCGACCCCTAACGGGAGCAGCCGAAAGGAGAGGAAGTTTAGCAGTGGCATGTTGGTGGTGCTGGTATTCGAACCACGATTTTCCAATTAATAGTCCAACAGTTTGTTAAACCTAATCAATAACCTTCTAAATCAGCAACCGTCAATAAAAGAAGTGCCTATGATAAAGCTCAAACCAACCACATTCAGTTGAAGTCCCCAAACCAAGCATACACCAAAACATAGTGCATCTCCATTCCATGCTCTTGACCTTTAAACATATTTTTGCATTATTTTTATTTGTTAAAAGTGACAAATGTGCTTGTCATAATGCCTTTAAGAAAAGAATTAATCAGACACACAAGCATGTCATGAAATGAGAGAATGGAACACCAATAGCAATCAACGAAGAATAAGAATTTCGTGTCTCGAATGAGGAGGCAAAAGTGGTGGACATTAAAGCCCTGGCAATGAGTGACCCCCTACGCACAACTCGTTTATGTGCGCCTGAGCCTGTTCTGCCATATGTAGCTCGTTCTGTTCTTTCACAATCCCAGAGCCTCCTCCACTACATTAACATAAGATCAATCGGTGTGCCCAATAAACTCTCCCTGGTCTCCAGGGAGACTGGACAGCTGAGTTTTTGCCATGTATCTGGAAGCTGTTGAGTGCCTTCTTTTATGTAAGTGGTTTATTAGAATAGCCTATCGGATGCAGGGTCACGAACTGAGTAACAATTCAGCAGAGGGAAGGTGTGTGTGTGTGTGTGTGTGTGTGTGTGTGTGTGTGTGTGTGTGTTGGAGGTTATGTTTTGGAGGGCTAACATAATAATAATTCATCAAGCGTATTAGCTGCCTCTACTTTAAGGAAGAGATCAGAATATAAGATTTGAGTTTGAGCTGTTATAGGTTAAATACACTATAAATGCAATCCTTGTCAAAGAGGGCAAATATATATAAACATGATATTTCAACATGAGAAAATATACGCTTCATCATCTGGACTGTAGTAACATCAACAGACACAAATACGTTTATATATAAAAAACAGCTATGCTTTCTGGGCCAACAGGACCTACATTCCCTCCCCTGTCAATCATACTGTGCATCAACCAGTACAATAAATCAGCCCATAAGTGGTTTGGGTCACATCTTACCAGCCTCTCGTCGTTTGACAGTGTGCGAAAGCGGCTCATGGCTTCTTTAATGATGTCCATCTCCTCGAGGTCCGGATGGTCGGATAGAATGCTTTTCCTGTTTTCCTCAAGCCACAGCTGAAAACCGGTTTTGGGCCTGAATACAAGAAAAAAACAACAGACTAATTAGTGGTTAAGGGCTTCACACAGAGGCCCAACAGTGGTGACTTGGTGAAGCACTAATCTACCAGTTAATAGTCTAATACCATAACCACAGCTATCACTGCTTCAAAATATTTATAATTCTGGTGTTTGGAAAGCTCATGTTGAGAATTTAAAGCTTTGCTTTTAAGGGGCCTACAAAGGCAGCAAATGGTTTGGAGAATGAAACATATGATCTCTTTGGTCAGCAATCCTTAAACAAGATGAGCACTTAAAATTTGATTCGCACCCATAACCAAAACTAAAAAACAAAACATTAAATAATAAGCAGAGTGTGTTTGTAAGTGATGCCCTGCAATAAACTGGAGACCTGTACTGGGTGTACCCCTGCCTTTTGCCCTATGTGTGCTGGGATAGACTACAGTAGACTTGCATGACCCCGAATTATGGAATAAGGGTGTTAGAAAATGAATCAGTGTCTTTTCCTAACCTGCCGTTTTCTGTGTTTTCAGGTGTTGCCGCAGGTTTCTCAGGCTTCGGTTTCTCTGTTTCCTTCTCCTCGGTCTTCTTACTCGCTCCTTTAGATGTGCTCATCTGCAGCAGCGTAGCCTGTGCCTAAAATAAGCACAGAACTCTACTTATTAGTCATATATCTACCAGACAAACGCATGGAGGAGTTGATAAAACATGTGAATGAAATATTCCTTCTAAATTGGCAAGTCATCCCCATCCCATAATGTCCAAAACTGAGGCTTATGAAAGCTGACAGGATGAAAATGCTGCAAGGTTTGGAACTGTATGCGTGTTCATTTACAAGTACCTTTGAGCGAGGTCTCGGGGCCAGAGGCTTCAGCACTGGTGCTTTGGCTGAGGCCATGTGTTTCCTGCTGGAGGTTGTCATGGTGTCCAGAACACTGGTAGCTCTGGATTGCGATGATGGCGTCACAGATGACTTTCCTGATCCACTGACCTGCTTGATGAAAAAACCCCCCAAAAAAACAAAAAAAAACAAAGAAGCACTATTTAAAGGGATGTGGAAAAATATTGATACAGATAACTATTGCAATATTCTTGATATCAAACAAAATTAATCAATCTTAACAACTAAGGGGGAGTTCAGTCTGAAACAGATGTGTGATGAATACAATTTTCATTTCATTTTCAACAGATTCATTCATTCATATTCTTGCCTGCTTAGGCCCTAATTTGTCGTCACAGGGGTCTGCTGAAGCCTATCCCAGCGCATAGGGCAAGAGGCAGGGCAACACCCTGGACAGATCGCAGGGCACACAAAGAACCACTCACACTCACACACTCACCTATGGGCAATTTAGAAATCTCTTAAACCAACCTAACGTACATGTAACATGGACTGCAGAAAGAAACCAGAGTACCCAGAGGAAACCTGCCCAAGTGTGGGGAGAATATACGAGTACAACAGATTTACAACATCTCCTTGTTCAATAGGCAAGGCTAAATGTGGAGGTGGGTCGTATGTGAGGTCCTGGAACAGTAGCGTATGTATTACATGTTTTACAGCAAAATATTGTAATATAACTAATATATCGTGACACTCTTACAATAAATAGTCCAAATTCAATTCGATCTTCACTGAAATATAAAATTGTTAAACAGCAAAACACGCTATTCTCACCTTAAAAGGGTTCACACGACCTTCTTTACTGACTGCAAAAGGAAAATATATACATAAAATTATTGTTGGAATAACAAACTACACATGTATCTAAACCCCTCTTTAATGAGCTTGAAGGAAACCACTGATATCACATCAATCGATTTTTTTTCCTTCAGGATCCTGAAAAGACAGGCCAATTGTATGCTCTCATGATGGGTATTTTTTTTGTAGTCCAAAATGCATAGGTACTTCAAAATCCTGGGAATTTAATTGTATAAATTGCATATAAGAAAACCTTTCGTCTTACCTGTTCGTATGGTGGGCTTTTCAGGCGATTTTGCGCTTTTATTGAATGGATTTGGACCTGCAATGACAAAACGTCACAGCGAAATCTTTCTCTGTTGAAACATGACAATTTCCTGATATAAAATCAAAGTACAGATAAGAAGCGTCAAAAAGTTCCCGGTTGACCTACTACTGATGCCATGGGGAAAACAATGACTCACATGCAGACGACACGGGAAGAGTTAAGGAGGAACTTTTTAACATTATTATATTACTTAAATTGCACTCATTTAACAGTTTGTGCTGAGCATTATACATAAAGACGCCACTCATTATTCATGCCCATTTTTAAATTAGTACACGTTCTTGAAAAATTTAGTGTGTTCTCAACTCAGTTTCATAGGATGGTAAAATTGGAGCATGGTTGCTTGCTGACAAACCCCCAACCTCCCAATCAGGTAGACTAGAAAATGTAGTATAAGCATGGGGAACAAGAAAAAAAATCTTTATAAGGAGAAAACCTTACAACAAGAATGTCCCAGGTTCGATTCCCGGCCCGGGGGTCTTTTTGTGTGGAGTTTACAAATTCTCCCTGAGCTTGCGTGGGTTTTTTCCGGGTCTTTCTCCCACAGACCAAAAACACATACTTTAGGTTGATTGGTGAGTCTAAATTGCCCATAGGAGTGAATGTGTGTGGGTGTTCGTCTATGTGTGACCCTGCGATGGACTGTCGACCTGTTCACAGTGTACTCAAGCCTCTCGCCCTATGCGCGCCAAGATAAGCGAGTTGGAAGATATTATTTGCTGTTGTTCACCAACAGGTCACTTTTAAGACTAACCATATTCACTGACACAATAAACATGATTAATGATGATCATGCATTTTTCTATTATTTGTATTATTATTAAATGGAATGTTTTGATAGTGTAGAGTAATTTTATTGGTTTCTTCACCAAGGAGAGTTTTAGTTCAGGTTTAATCTTCAGTATGAAATACTGATTTTCTACGAGTCCAACAGCTTTACAATTAACTGTCCTGTCTCGACGCCCAGCTAAATGTGAAGACAGGGTGTATTCATAGATAATACTAACAGTAAATGGAAAACTCACGGAACTTTTTGCTTTCTGATTCTTCTTCAGCTTCCATCGGTACTTCCTGCTCGTCGTGATCTTCCTGCTCATCGTCGTCACAGTCTTCCTGTGCCGTTCTGCCACTCGATTGTCTGGCGGCTTGATTGGCTTGATAAAACCTGCTAAGTTAAAACCAGTTAAGTTTATAGAACAATAAAAACAACTTTCTTTTGAAGCTCTACCTACAATAGCCCTTCTTGGGTAAATAAAAGTAAATAAAAGTCTATAAAATGGCCGATAGAGGGTGAATCCAAACACAAAGATGCATTTCAGACTATAACCTTTTTATACATGGGCTTAACTACATGTGTAAGAGAAATCCTACAACAATAAGTAAATTCTCCACATTTAAACAAGTTTCTTTCATTAAGCCATAAGATTTCAAATAAGATTAGTCAAAAAAGGGGCGGCGCATGGCGTAGTGGCTAGTACGGTTATACTCTGGTTTGATTCTGTAGGTCTAGTTTGCATGTTCTACCCACATTTGCGTGTGTTTTCTACAGGTACTCAAGTTTTCTCCCACAGTCCAAAGTCATGTACAATAAATTAATAGGTAATTCCAAATTACTCATAGGAATGATTGTAAGTGTGTGTGGTTGTTTGTTTATGTGTGGCCCTGTGATGGACCGTGCTCCGGGTGTGCCTCTCGCCCCATGTGTGCTGCAATAGGGTCCAGCAGATTCCGTGGCCACCAATTAGGGAATAAGTGGGAAGATGAATGAATGAACTCCCTCAACACACTCTCTCTCTTGTCTTATTTAATTCCATGTTGTTTGGTATAGCACCATGGGGTCTTGGGTGTTTCACGTCACTGTGTACTGCAGCTGCAAAAATTGATGGTTGAAGTGACAACAAAGCTAGAGGAACAAACTCCATTCAAAATACCTTGCATTTGTATTCTGATAGGCTGCTTCTTCCTCTGGCTCCACCTCCTCCTGCAGCTGACTGGCCTTTTCCAAAGCAAGCTCATTGAGCTTCTGAGCAAGAAGCATGTGCCTGGAACGCGAGGCGTAACGGATGGCGAGCGGTACAACGTTTTGTGACATCATCTCTGCCAACTCTACACAGCGGAACTCACGCTCCAGCTTACACGACAGCTGACGGGGCAACAAAAGGAAAAAATATTACAAGACGATGACTTATAAGTGATTTCGTTGACTGGAATCTGATAATGTTAGCCAGCTCACTGCAAACATCTTCATCAGAAGCTCCTGTTGCTCTTTCTCCTGCTGCCTCTGACTCGCCTCGTCCGTCTCATAGCCGCTGGAAGACAGAAAACCGTAGTGATTGTGGAAAAGCACTGAGCGCCAGTACTGCTCCTGTAGACACACAACAAACAAACAGACATTAAAACACTGTTACAACCCGATGAGGTCTGTAAAAACATGCATAGTGAAAGAGCCTCACAATATGGAACACAATCTATTGCAATACAAAAGATGTTGCAATGCTTAAGAGGAAAAAATAAATGAAATATCTATAAATGCAAATCTGGAGCGTCCCTTATTTTTTCCACCTTGCTTGTGACTGAGACAATGGCTGTATGAACAGCACCAGCTACAGGAGCGGAGGAGGAAGTCGCTTGACATTAAGGGTTTTACTCAAACATTAACGTAAACTTGGATCATTTTAAATGTATATCAATAGAGTATTGTGAAAAAAACCCGCAACAATTTTATCCTCCATAATTGAGACCATAATTAGTATGTTCTCAATTCTTGTGAAGCAACCATGCTAACCTTTATGCCCGAGCGCCGCCCATACAGAGTTGTTCTCTTTGTTGCTGGAACACCATGTCCCTGAAACTAAAGTATTTGTTATACAATAATTTTCAGTTGTTAACCAATTTCTGAGATAGCTGTAATAGTAATCATCATTTACTTTTCCCTCTTAAGCATTGCTTGTTAAATATCCATCCTATGTCTTATATAAAAGTGAGATCATTATCACTGACTATCGTAATAAAAAATATAGACTTGGTGGTCAATGTATTTCATTTAACACATTAAACCTCTATTTCTCTTGAAAGTGGTACCAAAGATTTGGCTTTATTTTTTTTTTATATTCCTTTAGGAATAAATGGCATGAGCTCAGTTTCCCAGGATTGAATCAAACATATGTTTAATTGATTTGACAAATTTCTGCGATTAACACATCCTAAGTAGCAATAACCTACACGTCCAGGGTGTACCCCCGCCTCTCGCCCTGTGTGTGCTGGGATAGGTGCAGCAGACCCCCGGGCAAGCGGGTAAGATGATGAATGAATGAATGAATGAATGAATGAATGAATGAAAGAAAGTAGCAATAATAACAAATAAATACAGACAACTAATCAACATGAAGTCTTGTACCCCCTGTGAGTTATATAAAGGCCTGTGAGTTATATTTTACTGATTTAGTAAATATGATTTAAAAATAACTGTGACTTAGCAGAAACACTTAGTTAATTAATTCATCTATCCTGCTTATTCCTTAATTTGGATTCACAGGGATCTGCTGGAGCCTATCCCAGCGGACATAGAGCCAGAGGCAGGGGTACACCCTAGACAGGTCTCAAGTCCATTGCAGGGTCACACGTAGATGAACAAATCACACACACTTACCCCTAAGGGAACTTTAGAATCACCAAATCAACCCAACGTTTTTGGACTGTAGAAGAAAACTACAGAAAACCCATGCAAGTGCAGGGGGAACATGCAAACTCCGCACAGTGAATGATACCCGGGACATTTACAGTTAGGTATTTTAGCAGACGCTCTTGTCCAGAGCGACGTACAAACAGTGCTTATAAGTGGGAAGTGGTAGCCTAGTGGTTAAGGTGTTGGACTAATACCAGATAGACCGGAGTTTGATTCCCACCTCCACCAAGCTGCCACAGCTCCACCCACACTGAGTGGTTGTTCTCTTTGTTGCTGGAACACCATGTCCCTGAAACTAAATTATTTGTAACAGTAACTTTCAGTTGTTAACCAATTTGTGAGATGGCTGTAATTGCAAACACACCACAATATTTAACTGGTTTACAAATGCTTTCAGCACAGGTCTCATTATACCTGCTTGCTGTGAAACGTTTTGTAAGATGAATCAATATAACTCAATATGCGCACAAAGGGCAGTACACTCTGAACAGGTCACTAGTTCCACTCTCTCAAAGAAATACATCAATTGCATTGCATATATGGAACAACTGGATGGATGGATGGTGAATCATTAGATGGGTGGATGGAATCATTGGTTGGACGGAATGATTGAATCATTGAATGGATGGATGGATGGAATCATTAAATGGATGGGTGGAATTATAGGATGGATGGATAGATCTTTTTTATTTAAACCAAAAACACAGCATCTTATTTGAGTTTGACTCTATTCTGCTTAATTCTCTGGAATGATTTCCTTGTTTCATTTATTAGTCAGTGTAGCCCAATCGTGAACATTGTCTATGATAAACCAACTAACAACTGTTACACAAACTGGTTGTTGTCACCTCATTACGTGAATCAAATGCCTGCCAAGCTTTTACACAATCAAAACCAGTTGTTCAGAATTCCAGATTAAACAATAAAACGGTAGCAGTCATTTCAGTAATTATTAACAACAAAGTGCACAGAAGTGATACATTTTGATCGAGGCAGTAAAACAGATGACATCCCTCCATCCAGGTGATTTAAAAGGTTAACTTATTTATAATTTATAATTTAACCTTTATAGTATGTTACATTCATAGCAAAAAAAAAAAATCATTTATTCATCTTCAAACCTGATTATTCCTTATTTCAGGGTCACGAAGGTCTGCTGGAGCCTATCCCAGTGCACATAGGGTGAGAGGCAGGGTCAGATCGCTAGTCCATTGCAGAGCCACACACACTCACTTGCTCCTAGAATCACTAATCAACCTAATACACCTAATTTTTGGCCTGTGGGAAGAAACCGAAGTACCCGGGGAAAACCCATGCAAGTGCAGTGAAAACATGCAAACTTAAACAGAAAGTTTACCTGGCCCAGGTATCGACCCCGGGACCTTCTTGTTGTGGGGCAACATTGTAACGACATACTATACTTAAATAAAAATACACACCTCCATCTGGCCTTTCTCTGTACTGGTCTGGCAGAAGGGTAGTTTGAAGGGCAGTATAGCCACAGCTGGACGAGGGAGGGTTGGCGGGAAAATGGATCCTTTACAGGGAATACACCTGCACACCCAGAGCAGATCAAATACCTCCTTAACCTCTAAACAGAGTGTTTGACATTTTTCTAAATGCTTACAACTTGTTAATAAAGTCATTATAACTTATAATTGTTATTTTTACTCTAAGAGGATGTGTTTACTGCATTCAAGTTTTTTTTAGAAAGCTAAAAAAAAAAATCACAATCCTGAATTTGGGGATACGCTACATCATAACATGGTTTGTTGTTTTTAGCCCTTTGAACTTTATAGTTGGTTATACCAAATCATCCTATGAATGTCGTTTTTGTACAATAGTCAGTCATTCATGGTAGCGTACTAATGAAAAATAATTTAATTTGATCGGTGGCTATAATTAAACACACGCATGCAAAAAAACCATTCTACCATTACACATTACTTGAGGATTAGAAATGAGATTATTAGAGGGACATCCTACATGCCCATTAGAGGGCATGTAGGATGTTTTGGAGACAAGGGGAGGGAGGCTAGGTTGAGATGGTTTGGACATGTGCAGTATATTGGTAGAAGAATGCTGAGGATGAAAGTACCAGGCAGGAGGAAAAGAGGGAGACCAAAGAGGAGGTTTATGGATGTGGTGAGGGAAGCCATGCAGGTAGTTGGGGTGAAAGAGGCAGATTTAGAGGACAGGGTAGTGTAGCGACCCCTAATGAGAGCAGCCAAAAGAAGGAGAAATAGAAGAAGTAATAATTCTTATATTATTATTCTTTATTAATAATTATTATTAATTAAAGATCAAAAAATTATCATTTTTGTTAGGCAAAATCAACCATCGAGAAAAGATGGAAAATGAATGAGTTTGGAGCAGAACATCAGTAGAGACATTGAAAACGAGAGAAAGTGTCCGTCCTTCTCGTATCTCAGTATCCGGCCCACTCAGTATCCTCTTCGTTACTGAACTCTAACACAGGGGGTTTTCACACTTCTTTCCATCTCTCTGTAATTTACATCAAAGGAGCAGATGAATTCATCTTCTTACCCGCTTATTCCCTAATTCAGGGTTATAAGGGTCTGATGGAGCCTATCCCAGCGCACAAAGGCCAAGAGGCCTGTGAGCTATACACCCTGGACAGTTCGCCAGTCCATCGCAGGGCCACACATAGACAAACAACTACTCACACACAAATTCACTCCTATGGGCAATTTAGATTCATCAAATCAAGCTAATGTACATGCTTTTGGACTGTGGGAGGAAACCGGAATACCCAAAGGAAACCCACACAAGTGGCTAAAGAAGAACATGTAAACTCAGCACAAAAAGATCCCCGTCTGCACTTTGCATGTTACCTGGCAAATTTATTTAAAAAAAAAAAAAAAAAGTTAAATTGCATCTTTTTAAATTTTTTTTATTTATTTATATTAAAATGAAAAGATACTGTAAGGTCTACAAGTTCAACAAATATTCAGAGTTGGAGAGGCCAATATTCATTGGTGTTTTCCGATGACAGACAAAAATGTAAAAAACTCTCCCTACTTTTGACCAATCAACAAAAAAACAGTTTTGGGAAATAAGCGCAGGCTGCAAATAGTTAAAAGGTTTAAAGAAGGATTTAATCTCCTGTGGAATTTCAAGCAACAAAATAAGCTTTTAAGTACCTGATGACCAACGTTTACATTTAAAAAATAAATAAATAAATAAATAAATAAAATAAAAAAATATGCGATATGCGTTTAATATAAAGAACCGTGGCAACAGATGGTTACCAGGTTCCAGTCAATGAATAGTAAAGAGGTCAGAGTATAAAAACTAAGACGAGGACTGAAATTTCCATACAGACTTTAAAGCAACTGTAGGTCTATGTTAACTATGTTAATTATCCAAAAGCAGGCGAATGTTTTCTGAAGGTGTGCCGGATTCCTGATTTAAATGATCCAAGTGTCCTTTGTATACAGAAAGGTGTGACTTTGAATTAACTAATTAAATATTTGCTATCTTGCAGCTGGGTGAAGATAAAATAGACGGCGTGTGGTGCTTATAGAGTCTCACCTGAGCTGCTGGGGGTTCTCGTGGATGCCAACCACCCAGTAATGATCCGATCTGCTTTTGCAGCTCTCCCTGGTGTTACACACAGGAGTCCAGGTGTTTCCCAGCGAACGGTTCAGCATTCGTACTACACCATCAGAGTCCACGGCACATGGCGTTCCTACATACAGGGTTGAAAACTTATAAGTAATACAATGCCTTTCTACAGTCCACAAAATGAGGTTGGGTTCGTTACTTTGATGAGAATGTGTGACCCACCTTCAGCGCTGAAGCCCAGCCATGCCAGGTGGGACTTGGGAGAAAGAGGAAGAGGTTCACCGTGAATGATCTGCCTCCTTTTCGACCCGAGCTGTAGAAGCTGGACACCGAGAGCCTGGTCACCGCAAAAACCGGTTCCTTACATGCAAAAACATCATGTCATGTAACCAGCATAATCTAGCTTAAGCCCCAAATCCAAGCATTACATCTAATCTATACCTCTGTGAAAGACTATAAGAAGCTGCTCCCCGTGCCCGGTCATGCATACTACAGACCCTGGCAGGCTGAACACCTCTCTCTGAACGCCGCCAATGGAGAAGAGACGCACCAGCATGAAGCTGGTGGCCGCCGCCGCCCAGCCTTGTCCCAGACACAGGGCGGTCACGTCCTCGCCTTTTGGCAGGTCCACGACCCACTCCTTGTTTGTGTCCCAAGAGGAGAAATGCAGGCACTGCAGCTTGCTAGGACAATACATTCATTTTATAATGAACAATAAGTTCAATGGGACAACAATTAAATAAATCTTCTGCTGCCGTCTGAGCCTCGTGTTGCTACCGGTTTAAACTTACACAATTTTATTATGTACCATTGTAGCATTTTCCTAAATAACTGAATATATTAAATATTAATTAATGATACAGAGCATCTTGTCTTTTTATCTCATTTATTATTAAAAAGGGTCTGGTTTTTAATTTAAACAAAAAGATACCTAGCGAGCTCGTCAGTGCCTTCGCAGGCGAGCAGGACGGCCTCCTGGGACAGATCGGCCATGCGGTGATCCAGTGTGTTGGTCAGGTGCATAGCGTGATGGATGGCTGTGTCGTGAAACTCCACGTCGATGGCTTTATCCTGTTCATCATTGTAGCTGCGTACGATGCCCACAGAGTTCCAAACCTGACAAACAAAGAAACACACAACAGCATATGTAACAAAAATGTATGGTTTTGCATGCGGCTGCAATAGAACGGTTTTGTTCACAGGAAACTTGATGGCAGATGCAGCGCGGGGGCGGTGGGTGTGAAGCTCAGCTGAACAACATACATTAGAAAAAGATGCAAAAATACGATGAATGACATCTGGTCGAAGCAACATCTGGAGGCAGTACAACAAGAAAACCCTATGTAAATTGGTACCTTCTAAATGAACAGGCACCTGCAGTCCTGTTCAATTTTCTTTGTCATCTCTGCATTATGCACACGAAACCCACATACAACAAAGACAAGAACTTCAGGGGGCTCTCCTGCCACTACAGTGTGCATACATAAAATTATCATAGCTCCAACACCAAGGCGTTACATGGCCTTCATCATAAATAAATAAAAGAGGAATTTATTTATTCATCACATACATGTATGATTATACACACATACAAAATATACCGTTATTTCTTTGCATATCCCACTTTGGAAAGTCACCTTAACCATTTGGGTCACTAGAGCTGCTAGAGTGCTGCTTGCGGTGGTCATTGGAGTCTTAATCGTGGTTTGATGCTGTGTGGTAAGCCATTACATATTACATCCTAATTTATTCTATTCCTCTGTATCACTGCCGAATATCCTTTGTGAAATGCGCCATTACGGGCGGTGCAGCTAGCCCGGTTATCAGCTAACACGCTAACCTCACATCAAGAAGGTCCCAGGTTACAATCTGGGGCAACTTTCTGTGTGGAGTTTGGAAGTTCTCCCAGCACTTGTGTGGGTTTCTCAGAGTACTCTGGTTTCCTCCATAGTCCAAATACATTCTTGCTCATAATAGTAGCGTGGGTGTGTAGCCCTGAGATGGACCGGTGACCTGCTCAGGGTGTACCCTTGCCGTTCGCACTTGCGTTCTGGGATAGGCTTCAGCAGACCACCTTGACCACAAATTAGGGAATAAGCAGATGTGAATAAATGAAAGGGGTCATCACTATGTTTAATAAACAGCTGGACGTTGCTACAGAATCCCTTTCCTATATAGATCATACCATGAAGCGGTGCATGAGATGTGCTGGAGTGGATCCGGGCTGAAAGGCTTTCTGAGGCACAGTGGGCATGGGACCCTCATATACCGGACGTGGTACAGCAGTTGCAAGAGGGGATGAAGGTTCAGGGAAATCGCCATCCTCACAGCCTTCCTCGACTGAAGGATACACTTTCACCAAGGCTGCATCTGAAAAGAGGCAATGATATTATACAGTACATAAATCATTTTTAAAAGTATTTTTTAGGGATAAATTAATAACCATACTGTGCCTAAGGTTAATATTCATGACCTAACATTTTATGAGAGTCTATACATACACACAACAAAAAGTACCAATAAACTGACCTAAAAAATTGTAAATGACTAAATTTGTAGTTTAGGGCGGCGCTGTGGTGTAGTGGAAAGCACAGTCGGCTCACAACAAGGAGGTCCCAGGCTCAATTCCCGGACCTTTCTGTGCGGAATTTGCATGTTCTCCCCGCGCTTGTGTGGGTTTCCTCCGGGTATGGGCAGATTAGGTGGATTAGTGATTGTAAATAGAAGTGAATATGTGTGTGAATGGTTGTTTGTCTGTGTGTTGCAGGGTGTAATCCAGGGTGTACCCCGCGTCTCGCACCTAAGGCACCAGCAGACCACCATGACCCCGAATTAGGGAATAAGCGGGCAAGAAGATGAATTAATGAATGAATGAATGAACTTTGTAGTTTATAATACAAACAGGCAAACAGGCCAAACCTTCTCAACCTAGTCTCTCTCACCTTGCTGGAGGAGTCTGCTGGAGCTTATACCAGCGCACATAGTGGATGAGGCATGGGGCACATAGTGGATGAGCCACCCAATCACAAGGTCACACTGAAAAACAACCACTCTCGCACACACATTCACTCCTATTGGCAATTTAGAATCACCAATCAAGCTAATGTACATGTTTTTTGGACTGTGGGAGGAAACCAGAGTACCCCTAGGAAACCCACACAAGTGCGGGAAGAATATGTAAACTCCACACAGAAAGATCTCCAGCCCGGTAATAGAACCCTTATTATGAGGCAACCGTGCTAACCACTATGTCACCACCCTAGTGAAGTTTTTCTGCTAATTATATCTTATACAAAATAACAAAAAAAAACAAAAAACAAAAAGATTTACTTTAAATATTATGCTAGAAATTGAAAAAGAGTGGAGCATCATACGATACAGTGACCATCTTGTCAGGTAGTGCGTGGCCGCATATAATTTTAGCTAATATTCCAGTTGTATTTCTTTTGTGGTGCATCCTTTTGAAGACATAATTATTCAAGGAGTTTTAAATCGTTTAGGTGACAGCACTAATTGGGCCCATCCATTTGGAAATTCTACCTACATAAATGATCACATTTGAAAGGAAGTAAAATTTACTAGAAAAAGTAATTACAAATCGGGTAAGAAGCCTGCAGAAATTGGTACACACTCTTACACAAAAATCTAAAATCAAGTTAGATGAAGGATTCCCACCTCGAGAGTTTTCGTCATCGTCTAGGAAGGGTCCTTTGTTGCGCGGTTTGCGCATAGCAGGCATGAGGTCATCGTCGTCATCCTCCTCGCATTCGTCCAGCAGACCGCCGTCATCCTCATCAAACAGATCATCATAACCTTTTTGCTCTTTATGCTCTGCAGCCTGCTAACCATGCACATACCAATAGAAAGACAAACAGACCCAACAGATAAAAACAAATGATGGTAAACGGTAGATGGAGAGCGACAGATAGATAGATAGATAGATAGATAGATAGATAGATAGATAGATAGATAGATAGATACATTTAAAATATACAATCATGGAGCACAAACTAATAAATATAAAATATTTTTTAGATCATGTTATTATCAATGTACAAATGCTAAATTCCTTTAATAAACACCGACCAAGAGTTATTTTTCTTAAATATTCAGATGCAAGGTCATTCATCTTCTAACCCACTTATTCCCTAATTTGGGGTCGTGGGGGTCAGCTGGAGTCCATCCCAGCGCACACAGGGCAAGTGGCAGGTGTACACCCTGGATATGTCGCCAGTCCATCGCACGGCCACACATAGGCGAACAACAACACGCACTCACACGGGCAATTTAGAATCACCAATCAACCTAATCTGCGTGTTTTTGGACTGTTGGAGGAAACTGGACTATCCGGAGAAAACCCATGCAAGCTCAGAGAGAAAGACCCCTTACCCGGGAATCAAATCCAGGACATTCTTATTGTGAGACGACCATGCCAACCACTACACCACCGCGCCGTAAATCGCAAATTAATATTTGATTATATTTATTGCGATATGTACAAAATTATTTGCTTTTTTAATATAAACTATCCTATGAAGTAAAAGTACTAAAAGACATTTAAACACTAAAAATATGTCAAATGAAATCTAAATGTATTTATTAATAATATTCCTCCACTATGGCGGCGCGGTGGCGCAGTGGATAGCACAGGTGCCTCACAACAAGAAGGTCCCAGGTTCGAATCCCGGCCGGGATC
>JAOTRA010000002.1:765146-776808 GCA_026260255.1 Pseudolaguvia tuberculata | reverse complement strand
TCCCTCACCTTGTCTCCAAAACATCCTACATGCGCCGTCCCTCTAATAAACTAATTTCTAATCCTGTCCATCCTTGTTACACCCAATGAAAATCTTAACATCTTCAACTCTGTCACTTTCAGCTCCTCCTCCTGTCTTTTTGACAACGCCACTGTCTCTAAACCATACAGCATTGCTAGTCTCACTACAGTCCTATAAACTTTCCCTTTCCCTTTTACTCCTGCCGAAACTCGTCTATCACAAATCACTCCTCTCCAACCGCTCCACCCTGCCTGAACTCTTTTCTTCACTTCTCTAATGCACTCTCCATTACTTTCCACTGTTGACCCCAGGTACTTAAACTCTTCCATCTTCACCACTCCATTGCCTTCCCTCTCATTCACACTCATGTACTCAGTCTTACTCCTACAGACTTTCATTCCCCTTCTCTCCAGCGCATACCTCCACCTTTCCAGATTCTTCTCAACCTGCTCCCTACTCATCACAGATCACAATATCATCCGCAAACATCATTGTCCATGGAGATGTCTTACATTCCTACCGCACACCTCACTGCTGTCACACTGTCCTCATACATGTCCTGCACCACCCTCACATGCTTCTCTGCTACACCTGACTTCCTCATACAATACCACAACTCCTCTCTCGGAACCGTGTCGTACGCTTTCTCCAGATCAACAGGATCGACACACCACAGCAGGACACACAGCAGGACCTCCACATATACTCATTATTCATTGTTTTTGTACCACTCATTTATTTTGAACACATGATACACTGACCAATCCCCTAGTAGATTTAGCCTTTATTCCATAATTCCAATAATTTGTCCCCTTTGGTAGTGTCGCTATTATGGTAGGTCAGGTTTTAAGCCCCTCTTGATTCATTCCATCTAATTATTTCAGCGCCTGTGAAATGTTGCTGGACGAGACGCCTCTGTTTGACCAATCTCTTCTTCAGGATTTGGACTGGAGCAGCAGCGAGGTATCCTTTTCCCCTCCCATCTCACCCTTAAACCCTGGGGATGGCCTCATCCTCCGTCCCCTCCGTCCTGCAGACTTAGACAGAGGTAAACAGATGCTTGTGTATCCGTCACCCTTTGTCTGCCCTCTCACAGTTTATCTAATGCAGGTGGTTGTTTGTGTTTGATCTGGCAGGACTGTATAAGGTCTTGTCGCAGCTCACAGTGGCAGGAGATGTCACAAAAGAGCAGTTTCGAGGTACTGCAGCTTTTTTAAGTTGATTTTAATGCGTATTACAGTGCATGGGTAAAACACTTTGTGGGTAGTCACATTGCTCTGTCTTCACAGCAAAATTCGACCACATAAAGAGAACGGGCGATTATTATGTCATTGTTGTCGAGGACACAAACCTGAGACAAATTGTGGCTACGGCGACACTGATCATTGAGCACAAATTCATCCATGCATGTGCAAAGGTACGGCAGTCAAAGAAATCCTTTCTATACACTATAATCATAATTATGACAATAATTAATCATGAAAACTGAGTTATATAATACTCTGAATTAACGTTAAGGAAGTGCATTTCTATTGTTTTCCCGTTAGCGAGGCCGTGTCGAGGAAGTGGTGGTCAGTGACGTGTGCCGGGGAAAACAGCTGGGAAAATTGTAAGTAACGAAACCTTTAGTCATTTTTAATGTTTACTTACACCTCTACCAAAAACATACCTCCTACAATAAGTCTGACCAAGGCCACGCCTACTCCAGTAAAACAAAGCAGATACAACGACTAACAGAGGCCACTCCTCCACAAAAAAACATACCTCCTACTATAAGTCTTGAATTTACACGTGGCCTCGCCTCCTCCAGTAAAACAAACACCATACAGTGAGACTGACTAACAAAGGCTACGTTCAGTAAAACATACGCACTACAATAAGTCTCACTTTACTCAAGGCCATATATTTAAAAATGGTAGCCTAGGTTTTAGACTACTGATCAGAAAATCACAAGTTCTATTCCCAAGCATGACAAAGCTATTACTGCTGCTCCAGCCAACCCCATCCTCGAGTCAGGCCTGTTTTAGAAAGGCTACACATTATTCAGTTATCCTGTATGGATTAATATTAATTTCGGTTGGCTCTCGTATGCAGGCTGGTCGCGACGTTAACTTTGCTCAGCAAAAAACTGCAATGCTACAAGATCACGCTGGAGTGCGCAGAGAAAAACGTGGAATTCTACAAGAAGCTGGGTTACACGGTGTCAGAGGAGACCTACATGCAGTGTCGCTTTTTCGATTGAGTCCTTAAAGGACCCGACTGAGCATACAGCTCGCACAGACTACCGTATATCAGGGACTTGCCAGTAGTCTAATACACTACCAACAAAATCATTGCAATCTACAGCATGATGTTGGATTGTTGAATGTAAAATTAGCAATGCTAATTCTCTCATTTGTTAGCGAATTATTTATGCTGGAAATTGTGTAAGAACTAAAAAGCAGGTACTTTTTCCTTGATACAAAAGAGGTACAAATTTTCTATTCTAGTCTATATTGTAATTTATATTTTACATATAATAAAAATAACAAAATATTCTCCATAGTGGAACAAAGGCCAGTTTTGTGATATTTCCTTGTTAGTTTTATCTTTTCATTCTTATGTTCACCCCAATATTACAATAGTTTTGCCCTGTAGCCATGAACACTAGTACAAATCTAGTTTTAAATGGTTTATCTGATTCTAAGGAGGTGGCATGGTTGAGGATGAGGAATTAGTTGTGGGGTTTAAGACTGAGTTAGAAAATAACAGATATGGGATTGAATAAATTATTTGGCTAGGTACATCATTGCTGTTTTTTCTAATCATAAGTTCTGGTATAAATATTTTATTTATTATTTAGCAGAATGTCAACCAGAGAAAATGGCAAATTACAGGAAAATCCTGTATGTTTTAATAAAATAACACTACCTGATGTTTCTTTTTAGATCATGAATGTAAAAGAAACTTGAAACCTCTTGATGCAAAGATGCTAAATAATTTTTGTTTAAAGTTGTTGAAAAACCTAATTGAACACATACAATACAGCAGATATAAAACACACACCAACTGTCAAAGCTGTAAAAAGAAATCCTAATATAAGGAAGGGGTGGTTGAGTGGTTAAGACTGAGACCAGTATTTGATTCCCCGCTCCACCAAGCAGCCACGGTGGGCCCTTGAGCCAGGCGCTGAAACCCCCAATTGCTCAGTTGTACAAAAGAAAGATAAAAGTGGAACTTGCGCTATAAGAATTTCTAACTGCTGAATGTAGCAGAAAAACTTCTAAGATCTTCAATCTTCTAATATCCTCTGTAGTGGAGAAATGTTTTTATAAATAGTTTAGCTTTAGAAGATCCTGGGCTTTCTAGTGATTTGTCATTTGCTGCATCCAATATGGCCGCCTCAAAAACAAGCACATTTAATTCATTTCTTCTCTGGGGTCTCAAGAATTTATGATGCAGTGTTTAATTTATATATTAAAGCTTAACCTAAAGCATTTTAGCATTTTTCCAAGAGTAACTTAATATTAAAAAGTAATCACAATGGCAACCAATAAACAAAATTGCATATTAGCAATTGGGGATTAAACGTCCAGCAGGAAGATAAAAGCTCCCAAACAATTCAGCAATCCTTTTTTTTATTGAGTAAGGTTGTTAATTCTCTCGCAAAGCATCTTTTTCCCCAGCCAACAGTCTTTCCCCAATGATGCACAGTTATTCCTTTAATTTTTCCTTACGCAAATACCATCATCTACAAAATAAGAGTTTCAAGTATCAAAAAGAGCATTATTGCAATACTGTCCCACTGCAAATGCAAAAACCTGTTAAATATTATAAAACTGCAAAAAACATCAGTGCATACAGCTCGAAAAAAACCCCAACATATCAAATGGTCCTCTGAACACCCCTTCCCTCCCTCCCGCCCGTTACCGTTTCATTACGAAAAACCCCCAAAAAAGGATGATATTTACACTTTAAATTTTATAAAAAATGTAAAACAAAAACAAATCCAATGCAGCTACACTTTAAAGGATGGCCTATCCATTCTGCGCTGCCTGAACTTGCATATTCCCAAATTCGTCGTCATCTTCTAGTGTTCGTTTCCGGCTCCCTGTAAAAGAAATCCCAAATCATACAGAATTAGGAAGGGGCGGTTCATTAAAGAGCAGATTTAAAAGTGGTTACATATCATCTACAGAAACTATTCTGCAATATTCTCCAGACAATGGGTGATACAAGCAGTAAAAGTATTCTTACATACATCGTCTAATCCGCTTATTCCATAATTTGGGGTCACAGGGGTTTTCTGGAGCAGTGGTACACCCTAGACAGGTCGCCGGGCCATCTTAGAGTCGACAGACAAACAACCATTCACCCACACTCACTCATTCACTCCTATAGGCAATCAACCTAATATACTGTGGGAGAAAACCCGAGTACCCAGAGGGAACCCATGTACGTGCATAAAGAACATGCAAACGCCGCCTAGACCTCTAGCCTGGGGATCGAACCCAGGACCTTCTTGTTGTCAGGAGGACAGAGCGGTTCAAAGTGCCAGACTCGAGGGTTGTCAACCTTCCATACATCTGGGTGTTCTGGTCTGGAGGTATGGGTTCAAATCCCACTTCTGACAGATGTACATGTAAAAATGGAAAATATTTACCAAAATAAGAAAGTAAATGATTCCTCAACTAATAGGAAAAAAGTATTGGATGTAAAAACTATTTGTTTTAAAACTTACTGATATGAAAATGTGGGATGTTTTTTCATAAGCGAGTGTTTGTGGGTTTTATATTTGTCACTGTTTGCGCACGAGGATATACGAGTGAAAATATTTGGATAGTGTGTGAAATGTGGTTTTAAATTACGGTTCAGGTAGCCATAGAAAGCAAATGGTTATTAACAGGGTTTAAACAGGCATAATTTTGACGCTCGTTGCGATGTTTTTTTTCCGGTTGGAGCTGGAATTATTGTACACAGTGACTCGTTCCAGTCAAAAGGAGCTTATTATTGACTGTTAGCTGTACAATTTATTTTTCCCTTTAAAATCAAACAATTGACTGTAAACCAACAAAACTGAGTTTCCTGTGTGCGAACAAACAAGCGTGTATGCGTGTCTGTAAACTTGACCACTATAATATAACACCAATGTATTAACCGGCACTGATTAAACAATTTGTTGCCATTGTATAGTGTCTGGCGGACACTATACAATGAAGGTGCCGGGTTCGATTCCTGAGCCGGGGATCTTTGTGCGGAGTTTGCTTGTTCTCCCCGCGCCAGGTACTCCTGTTTCCTGCCACAGTCCAAAAACATGCATAATGGGTCAATTGGCGATTCTAAATTGTTCATAGGAGTAAATGTGTGTGCTTGTTTGTCTATGTGTTGCCCTGGGATGGACTGGCGACCAGTCTTTGGTGTAACCCCGCCTCTCACCATATGTACCCTGGGATAGGCGCCTGTAGACCCCTGTGACCCCGAATAAGGGAATAAGCGGGCAAGATGATGAATGAATGAATGGTGTGTTGAGGTAAAAATCACTGACAGCAGTGTGCTGCCCCTCGTTTTTCCCCATGGCTACCACTGCTTATAAATACATACTATATCTTACCACCATATTTGAGCGTTGAACTTTTTTTTTTTTTTTTTTAGTTCTAGTGTATTTTTTAGATCCTGACCTGTCATTCCTGCTTGAATGGTGAACGACCGCTCCAGCTGAATAGGTGACACCATCTTGATGGTCAGTCTGGCTAGATAGATTGCTTCATATTCCTACACATATAAGACACACACATGGAAAGTGCATAACGTGATTATAGCCCCAGTTTTTAAAATCAGGGTCTATTTGATCAGCAAGGTACGACTTGTTTTCTTATCAATAAATCATGTAGTGTTTTAAGTATAGCAGAAGACACATTGCTAACTGATTCACATCTTATAGAAAACTAAACTCATCTGCTGTCAAGTTCGGGTTCACGTCAATCTGCTGCTAAGGTTTCGACTGATACATGTTCACAGCCAATGCAGATTATTACTATTTCTATTAGGATGATAACTGATAAGACAATATGGATAGATAGACAATATTTTCTGATTAATTAGGGGTTGCCACAGCGGATCGCTCTTCTCCACACTACCCTGTCCGCTACATCTGCCTCTTTCACACCAACTACCTGCATGTCTTCCCTCACCACATCCATAAACCTCCTCCTTGGTCTTCCTCTTTTCCTCCTACCCGGCACCTCCATCCTCAGCAATCTCCTACCAATATACTGCATGTCTCTCCTCTGCACATGTCCAAACCATCTCAAATTAGCCTCTCTCACCTTGTCTCCAAAAAAATCCTACATGCGCAGTCCCTCTAATAAAATCATTTCTAATCCTGTCCATCCTCGTCACCCCCAATGAAAATCTCAACATCTTCAACTCTGATTAATCCAAGGAATACAATCACAATAATTACCTATAGCAGTTATATTGCCAAAGGTGAATGTTTACATCCCATAATAAATGCTTTATTTAAATCTGTAGTGTCTCTATTTTTAAGTGAAATTAAGCTCATACCTGCAGTTGATGTACAAAGCCTACATTAGGGTTGATGCAGAATCGTCGATCCTGCACGTGACTGAATGCGTCTCTGTGTGTGTGTGTGTGTGTGTGTTTGGGGGGGAGGAAGAATAATTAAAAGCACATAAGAAAGCTGCAACATAAATACGAACATGTCTTAATTAAGAAAACATCAGCTGTATTACCTGTACTTCACACCAAATGTTTCCATAAGGTAAGCAATAACTAAGGCAGCGCTAGATGGATGAAGGACATGGCACAGAATCAACACCAATTTGTCAGTTTTTGAAGAAAATAAATAAATAAATTATATATAGTATCAATCAAATGAGAAAAACCTCTGTAGGAGTGCATTAGTACATTAATAATTATAAAAATAGTTATCATTAAAATTATTGAAAATGACAGCTGTAAATATACCTTCTGGAAATTCCTGCATTTCCATGAACAAGAACTTTTCCTATAGCGAAAAATAAATAAGTCATCACAGTTAATCCCATAACATAACTAAGAGTATTACTTTAATCAACAGTTACCTCCTGTCTCTAAACAGCCATCGATAAATTCTTTAGTCTGTGAGGTGCGACAGAAAGGGGATGGATAAAAAAAAAATCTAATAATATACAGCCAAAGATGTTCCAGAAACTGTTTCAACTTACCATTTGGAAATATTTAATAATATTCTCTACGGGGTTATCCGCAATATCTAAAACAAGGTATCTGCAAACAGGAAAAGAAAACATTAGTGTGAGAAATACGAGTAACCAACTGATAATAACATTGTTATTGTGCATAAGGACTGAAGTGTTTGCACTATACAGATACAGAGGCCACACATTCTTCAGTAGAATTGACAGATACAGAGGTCATGGCCCTTCAATAGAACTGACAGATACAGAGGCTAGTTCCCTTCAATTAAAAGGTACAGGCACAGAGGCCACACCGCTTTTAAAAGAAGTAACAAATACAGAGGCCACACCCCTTTCAGTTGGAGTGACATGTACAGAGGCCACACCCCTTTCAATTGGAGTGACAGGTACAGAGGCCACATGGCTTTCAGTTGGAGTGACAGGTACAGAGGCCACACCCATTTCAATTGGAGTGACAGGTACAGAGGCCACACCCCTTTCAGAAGACACAGACATTTAAAAAATAGTGACAGATACAGGCACCACAACACTTTCAATCAACATGACAGGCACAGAGGCTACACCCCTTTAAGTTGAGATGCCGGATACAAAGGCCACACCCTTTTCAACAAGCGTGACAGGTACAGAGGCCACATCCTTTTCAATAAGAGTGACAAGGTACAGAGGCCACACCTTTAACAGAATAAGCCAGACCACTTTTAGAGATAGTTATTACAGACACGTATAACAGCAAAGCCATTCAACTTAAATTATGTACCTAAATTTGAAGGGGAAGTTCGGTTTGATAAAGTTGGCCTCGATGTCCTGTCGAACACATACTATGTGGGTAATTCCCTGCTTCTCTAGCATCGAGAGCTTTAACAAAAACAACAACAAAAAAAGACAAATGATGACAAAGTGTCTAAGGAAATGCAGCAGTTACGTACTCCATTTCATTTCTGTGCAGTTATTTTTAAAAAGTTAATTATTTTTGTATTATTTTAATCAGATTAAACAATCGGGGCGTTGGAAATCAATAATAAAACCAATCGGAAATGTCATCAATGACGGAACGATGTTAAAGACACAGAAGTGGATTACTTACCTAGAACAGAAAGCCACAATGTGATTCAATTAACAAAAGAACACAATTACTAATCAATAATAATGACGGACAAACCGGGCGTTTAAATAATGAAAGGAATTGTTTCCATGCTCATTATTCTGGTTGACACATTACCTTGCTCTTCATTGCAGCAGAATAGGGGCCTAAGAAGAGTCCAGGAAGGATTTCCTAACAATAAACAGAAACCATTTCATTAAATTGTAATAGCATCCCTGCTTTTCTATTATTCTTATGCTAATTATTTAATCACCTGCATCTCTCGTCGCATAGGATATGACCAGTCCTGTAATAATAATAACAACAACATTAATAATAATAAATAGAATTTTTTTTAATCCTTGCTTTTTACTTCTATGAAATATTAGTCACATCCTAATCCACTAAGTGTCCACTATACAAGGGCACTAAATATACACGGATAGTGATCCTATTTAGTGCCCTACAAATAGCCCAGGCAGCTGTCTGGAATACGGCCCACTGCTAATAAGGCTAAAGAACAGTTCTGTAGTAAAGAAAATAAATATCATTAGCATTTTAAAAACAAAATATGTATATAAAGTAAATTAAATCCCTCTCTCTCTCTCTTGCTATATAAGGTATTTGACACCTGTGTGAATTTTATGTTTTTTATAAACTACCATTAGCTCAGATAGCTAGCATACCGACTGGTCCTCCCTGCACACAGGAAGAGAAGGAAACTGAATTTTATTCCCCTCGTCCATGGTGAAGCTTTGTGAAGTTCGCCCGATATCCAGACCGCGGTTATAAAATTAAAAACACGCCTGTCCTTCAAAAACTAGCGTTAGCAATTCCGCTGGAGTTTGTCACTAAGATCCGCACGCGTCTCCGCCATGTTTTCTCCTCTGGTCACGTGACGCGCGGTCTTAAAGAGCGTGTGACGTGTACAGGTTTTTTGACAGCTTAAGGCAGTTTGGGACACGTTATTATCCATCACTTTAAACTAATTTATAATCACATGGTATACACTTATTTATAATATTAAAATAAGTCATTAAACCTCGATGCGAGCTTTTTTTCCCTTTAACTAATTGTCTTTCAGCTGTGGCTACACTATCTACGGTATAACAGTAGATTCTAGGTAATCCGTTGCCTAGTCGAGTTCCATGGGATCCGACGGTGAGCCAATCTTGTTGGATAAATCTGGTATAAAGTTAATTAAACATTTGAGGGTCGTAGACTACTAATACAGACTACAAAGTAAAATACAGACTACAAATGTCTTTATTTTTCCATTTAAGAAAAATAATTAAATTAGTTACCATTTATGACATAAACACGTTTTGTTTTGCGGCGGTTATGACTATTATGGTTGTTATATCACAGATCAAATAGCACTATATTCATTCATTCATTCGTTCGTTCGTTCGTTCGTTCGTTCGTTCGTTCGTTCATTCATTCATCCATCTTCTAACCCGCTTTTTCCCTAATTCGAGGTCACGGGGTTCTGCTGGATCCTATTCCATCCTTAAGCAGGATGCAGGGGTAGACCATGGACAGGTCACTAGTCCATCACAGACAGACTAACATAGACAAACAACTACTCACACTCACATTCACTCCTATGGAAATTTAGAATCACCAATCACCCTAATGTTAATGTTTTTCGACTGTGGGAGGAAACTAGAGTACCAGGATACACTCCAGGCAATCGCGTGGAGAACATGCAAACACCGTACAGGAACACCTTGTCCGGTAATTGAACCCGATACCTTCTCTTATAAAACACAGCAATAAATCCATCAAATGCTCTTATCTGAAACTACATAAGTGACATTAGTGATATCTCATGCAGAGATAAAGCTTTACGCATTTCCAAGATGTAATTCTGTCATCATAGGTAATACTATGATATTTTAATAGTATTTTTCACCGATATACTGCTCACTGTTGAGTAAATTAGAAATCAAAACGCATTAACTGCCACTAGGGGGCGATACGACGCAGCAAATTAGTACAGTTACAGTTACAGTTAGTACAACCTAATTAGTAAATTAGTACAACCTAAAAGAGGCATATTTATGTATGAAACGTATATCAACGTTAATAATGTGACAATAACGTGATAATAACGTGTCCCATAAAAGACTAAAGATATACTACCGCATTTTACATAACAGTGTGTGTGTAAAAAAATAATATTAGTTATTATAATAATAATAATAATAATAATAATAATAATAATAATAATAACAATAATAATAGTCGCTTCACAGTATGGGTTCGATTCCCGGGTTGATTCCACAGACCAAAAACATGTATATTAGGATGATTGGTGATTCTAAATTACCCATGAGTGTGACTGGTTGTTAGTATATTATGTGTGGCGCTGCAATCTTACCTTATGTGCGCTGGGTATGCCGTGACCCTGAATTAGTAAATAAGCAGGCTAGAAGATCAATGAATGAATGAATTGTTTAAAGATATTTCAGCTAACAGGTTATAGAAAGTGTTTTTATTTCAAAATATTCCGACAGCCCTAATGTTGCACAATATAAATAAAATGGTGAATAAAATGGTTAAGACAGTCACAGGGTACATGCAAATTTAGGATCATTGGCTACTTTTCATATTATTGAAACCACCAAGATTGTCTTTCCTCATTTGCATTTGGAGTAGAATGACCTTTAGGCTGACCGCTTGTTAATTGTTCTGTGTTGGACTAGGAAGTGCTCTCTCTCTTTCTACAGAGAGCAAAGCTTTCATTACTACATCCATGATATTCACTTCATAATAACATCATCTTTATGCAGCTTGTCATTCATCTAGCTGTAAATGTTGTCAAACTGAGACATTTATAGCAGATACATACTACAATACAAAAATCTAGCACTTGGTTCAAGTCTGGTAGTCAGAAACCCGTGGCTCAGGATCCGCATGTGATTCTTTCATCCCTCATTGGCAGCTCCCTTTAGCTTTGGTAAAACATAATTCATGTGTATTTTAATTTACTCACTTCTTGAATGAAAGCTGAATTTGAAAACTATTATATTTTTGTAATATTGAAGTAAAATGTCTTAACTTTTTGTCACTTTTGCAGCACAAGAAAGGACATGAAGACTCACTTGGAGTTCTGTGGATTTTTTAATCCATATTTGTGCAGAATGTATCCAATAAAAATCATTCTTTCACTCATCCCCTAACTCCCTGATTCCCTGAATGGGGGGGGGGGGTCACAGGGGTCTGCTGGAACCCATCCCAGGGTACACAGAACAACAGGTAGGGGTACACACTGGATTACAGGACAACATATAGACAAACAACCACACACACACACACACACACACACACACACACACACACACACACACACACACACACA
>JAOTRA010000002.1:721505-733733 GCA_026260255.1 Pseudolaguvia tuberculata | reverse complement strand
TATATTTTATAATTATTATTATAAGAGCACTTTTTTCACTTTGCCACAGCCCAGAATTATAATTATATTTAATATTATATTTAATAACATCATGAAACATTCTAGTTATGTTGCCTCACCACTCTTATGGAATCCTAAATCATTAGATCGTTAAATATTGATATTGATAATTGAACAGATGAATAATTATCTTCACCTTAATGGTAACCTCTGAGTTATTGAGAGACGCTTGGAGCCTGTTGGTCTTGTCTCGGCTCTCGCGCGCTTCCTCCTGTGCACGGTGCAAATCAGAGCGAAGTTTACACAGCGTTCGTTGCAGCGCGGCCTCCTGCAACTGAAACTCCTTCCTAAGCTCCACTTCACTCCGCTTCCATGCCAACAGTTTCTCGGTTGTAAGCTGCTGTGTACGTCTCATAGCCTCCAGCTCGCGTTCGTAAAATGCACGTGAATCATCCAGCTTTGCCTCATATTCCTCCTCCAGGTTCTCCTTTTCCTGCTTTAGCTCCTCTATAAGCTCCTCTAACTCAATCAGCTCCTCCTGATCTATGCACATGGAAGCACTCTGTCTCTGCTGGTGATTCTCCATCAGCTCCTGCAGCTCATGATGATGGATAGATTTTAGTTCGTCCATTGCTCGCTGTTTCTCCTGCTCAATCCGGACTTCCAGCTGGTTGAAGGAACACAGCTTCTCTTCGAAGTCGCAGCGGAGCTCCTCGGCTTCACGCTGCATGGAAGTGACACGCTGAGTGTGCTGCTCCTCTGAACTGAGGCGCATCTCTTCGACATGACGGCGATACAGCTCAAACTCGGCAAGAGCCTCGTGTTTCAACTGCTCTTGCAGCTCTTGAGATTCCTCCAGAGCGTGGAGGCGTCGTTTTAGCTCAGCTTCAGCACCCATCCTGCTTCGGTAGTGTAGGAGCTTCTCACGTGTCTCGTTCAGGACGTGCTGGAGCTCGTCGTCGTGAGTATCTTTCATTGACCTGATTGCCTCTTCATGCTCATCGTTTTTGGTGTTCAGTGCATAAATGACCTGTGCACAAGAAAACGAGAGACTTTTCAAGAGTTTTATGGGTTTTTTTTTAAATAAATAACAGTAGCTTGGATTCAGGGGGAAGCATAACGATGGATTTTTCCAAGAGTCCACACACATATGAGGCCCCAATGATGTACACTATATTATAAACAGTTTTAGTCACCTGACCATTAGAACCATATGTGGTTACTCCCCAAACTGTTGGTAGAAATCTGGGAGCCCACAGTAACACAGTTCCAGCATGACATTGACCCTGAACACAAAACACCTCTATTATCACATGCTGGGTTATTATCAGAGTGAAAAAACACCAGTGTTCAGCACAAACTCCTGATCATACCACCACTGAACCCCTTTGGGATGAACCGGAATGACGACTGACCCACTCCAAACCTGCTTAACTGACATTAGTGTCTGATCTCACTAATATTGTTGGAGCAGAATGAAGAGATATCTCACATTCTTCATTCAATAGCAATCTCCAATCTCAACCTAACCTCCCTCACCTTATCTCCAAAACATCCTACATGCGCTGTCCCTCTTACGTGTACTTACCCCGAATTAGAGAATAAGTGGGTTGGAAGAAGGGTTTTAGAAAGCAAAAATATGGTTTTCATGAAATTTTGCAAACTTTTCAGGGTTTCATCCAGAATAAAGATCCTCCTTTTCATGTTTAATTCATCTTGCGTTTTCCCCGTCATCGTGTCTACATTAGCATCATGATTCTGTGACTCAGTGTGTCTTTAGTGTTGTCAGCCTATAATTATCTAAACAGTAACTATCCCATGAAATCCCCTCTTGAGATTAATCATTAATGTGACTTTGTGTTACATAAGAAAACGATTTGTGTAACATTCTACTGAATCCTCTTCTTTCAGATTTATAACACACACACACACACACACACACACACACACACACACACACACACACACACACACACACACACTTTGCAACATGTTATAAGGTTAAAACGCAATGCAGGCATGCAAATTTTAAAATAAATAACACATGACACATGTTGAAAGAATGCACTTGCAGTAGGTTAATGATCAACGCCATACTGGCGTTTCACCTCAAAAATATATGCAATCAATATATGAGGAAAATGTCACCAACCTTAGTGAGCTGGGCGATTTTCTTGCTCATTTTCAGGTGCAGCTCATGCGTGTACTCCATCACGAGTCCCGAATCGTAAAGCAGGCTGCATGATTTTAAGGACGAACTGGATGCTGATGCACACGAGGCAGTAGCAGTAGGGTTTCCTGGAGGAGGTGGAGGAGGAGCGGGTGGATGCTGCTGCTGCTGTGGATGTTGCTGTGGATGTTGCTGTTGCTGCTGCTGCTGCCGTCCTGCTCCTGTCGCCATCTTTTTCACGCGCTTACAGCTCCTCCGCGTATGTTCCTGAACCAGAGCTACCTCGGATCAAACAAAGACATGACGACGACGCCGCCCCCCCCCTCACTTAATACAGTGCATCCAGAGACGTCATGTGTTGATCGGGACGCGCGTCAATGCTTAAATGCGTGGAGAGACATGAGATCATCACCACGTTAAAAACATTATTAAAACCCATTCTTTACTTTTAAAACAATCTATAAAATAAGCAACGTTTTTATGAATGACGTCATGGTGCTGTGTATTTGCGCGTGTGCGCGCCATACAACTTTTCATTCATAATCTCACATTACTGACATCTAGCATATCTTCTATTCCCAGTTTCTAGAGTAAAAATTTTAACACCCACGTTATCTTGACGTTACTAAGTGATACATTCATTCATTTATTCATCTCCGGTGCCTATCCCAGCGCACATAGGGCGGGAGGCGAGGGCACAACCCAGACTAAGTGATACAGTTCCACTATATAACTTAAAGAAAATTATGGTCGGTTTCATAGTCATACCAGGTTATTTCGGTTTTCCCTAATTCGGGGTCACGTGGTCTGATGGAGACTATCCCAGCGCACATAGGGCATGGGTACACCCTGGACGGGTCACCAGTCATCACAGGGCAACACATAGACAAACAACCATTCTCACACACACCTACTCCTATGGACAATTTAGAATCACCAATCAACCAAATCTGCATGTTTTTGGATTGTGGGAGGAAACCGGTGTACCTGAAGGACACCCACGCAAGCATGGGGAGAACATGCAAACTGAGCACAGAAAGACCCTCTAACCCTTTAATCTCACCCGGGACCTCAGGTTTCATTCAATACTTGAAAACTAGTCTATAAATGTCATTTTCACAGTTTGGCTTTCCTTGATTGTAAAAAAAAAGAACTACAAGCTTAAGTATGAGATGTGAGATGAGAGTGCATTGAAGGTGCTGGAATGTTCTTGGGAGTTTGAATGACCAGACACAATAATTCAATCTTTTAATAATGAAAACAATTAGATACAAAATGACAATTGAATGTAATAAAACTCCAAAATATATGATTTTTCATCAAAATGAATTGATCTTGGACTCTATTTCCCAGGATCCATTTGCACTGCCTCCTTAATTCTAGTAGGGCACCTGTTAGTACTTTAACCTTGATTAGTTTTGCTGTTCGTGAACTTCAATTGTTCAGTGTATTTGTAATTTGGCTGTATTATTAGCCCTGGTTATGTAATGTAATTTATATAACAAAAACAATTAGGAAATTCCACCTTTGGATTTCGATTCCTAGCCTACAGGTTTGGAAGTTAATGCCTTCATATGTTCTAGCACAATCCACTCAAGGTATTGTACTCTTTGTCATGCTTTTCTGCTTAGCTTAGATGTACAGAGTGGCTGTTATGGTACAGTAGACTTTCCATTTACACATTTGTTCATCTTATCCTAGTAACAAACTAGATTTTATGAATTAAGCTCCCCAGTTCTTTCCCAGCATACCTCTGGGAAGCAATACTGAGTATGTGAGATGATGAATATTTTTGAAGCCTTAGTATGTGTGCAAAATTCCCAAATGACCTACTATTTCTGCTTTGTAAATAAATGGCATCATTCAAGCTAAATACAACTTCATATTCCTGTTGCTGTGACATCATGTGTATCAAAGGTGGTGTATGTAGTAAGGCTGATTAGTGGAGAAGAACGTACTTTAATTAACTAGTATGCAATTTTGGGGACAGTCAGTGTGGTATTCTACATTAGTTTTTACACCTACATTTTGGTGGTTTCGATTTTTTTTTTTGTTAACTTACCAGGCTTGTAAACAGTTTGCGATGTGTATTATGTGGTTATATGTAAATCTCTGATTAACTTAAGCCATTTTTGCACCGGCGGTTAACCGGTGTAATGGGGACAACTCTGACCACCATTTCAAGGAGTTACATTATTCATTCATTCATAATACGCTTATTTATCTTATATATGGTCTGCTGGTGTCTATCCCAGCTTTCTGAAGGTACACACTAGACAGATCACCAGTCCATCAGAGAGCCACATTAATTGCTTTAGAATCACCATTTTAAAACCACCAATTAAGATAACGTGCATATTTTTGAACTGGGGGAGGAAACCAGAGTACTTGAGTCTGTAAACACACAAAAGCACTTGTCATGTACAGGATTATACAGTGCTCCGTGAGCAAAAAGAGTTAAGAGTCTTGTTAAAAGACCTAATGGTGGTGATGGGACTTGATCCCAGGTCTCCCGATTAACAACACCGAGCCTAAACCAATTGAGCCACCACTATTGTAATATACATGTTGGCATAACCCAACAATAGGTAGGTGCTTTATCAACCTAACATTGAGTTAGCTGTCATTAAACTGTTTTAACTGATTATTGAAGTTGTTAGTTTCTAATCTGTAACCTATGGCATTTTTATAGTAACATTCCCAACACTGAACACTGCACTAGCTGGAGTTATATTTTTTGTGCATTACCCTGTAGACTGTCTGGCACCAGTTTTCATCTGTGTTTATTAGTCGCGTGCGGAATTGCTAATACTTTTAAAACATTCAGATCTACACTTAAGATGTAAACATTATATTGTGGTGGCATAGTGGTTAGCACGTTCGCCTCACAACAAGAAGAAAGACCGCACATAAAGATCCCCGGTCTGGGGAATGAAACCTTGGACCTTTTTATGTGCAGTATGTGCAAATTCTCCCGGTATTTGCTCCTCCCACAGTCCAAAAACATGTACATAATTGTGATTCTAAATTGCCAATAGGAAAATCCTGGGTTTGATTCCCAGGCCCAAGACATTCACTCCTATGGGCAATTTAGAGGCACCAATCTATGTAACGTACTTGTTGTTGGACTGTGGGAGGAAACCGGAATACCTGGAGAAAACCCATGTAAGTTCGAGCAAATCATGCAAACTCCACCCAGAAAGATACCTTACCCGGATATCGAACCTTCTTGCTGTGAGTCGACTGTACTGACCACTATGCCACCCCACTGCCAACTTTCCTATCTCATGTGTTCTATATTTGTTCATTTAAAATTCATCACAAGTTGTTCTGTATATTTAAAAAAAAAAATCATTAAGTTACACCCTTACTGTTACTCATAGAGAGTCCTGTTTGCTTTCTCTGAGGTTCTTTTCATTTGCTTACAGGGTGTGGTGGAGTAATTGCCAAGATTGTAAGCAGTCTCTGTTATCACATGCCAAAAAGTTAAATAGGATCCTTTTTGTCTTTTTATAAATAACATAAATAGGTTAAAGAATTATTAAAAAAAAAAAAAAAAAGCTTTCCTTAATTTAAAAAAAAAATAGTATTTTATTTCAATAGTAAAAAAATTAGTTCTGTTGCTTTTTCTGTTAAGAATGAATAATTGTATATTTTTGCCTGTTAGATGTGTCGGATATATCAGTGATTCCTTTACTCATGGTTAGGCTATAATTCGTCCCTTGTGGGGATTTGACAAGAGGTATAACGTTTGACATTAAATTAACTGGGTGTGGATTTCTAGGGTGTGCCAACCTTTAGCCTTACTCTGACCCCCATTGGTAACCCTTGTTAGCATGCTCTAGAGGTGCCATAGCAGGAGGTTAAAACCACATACGTGTACAGAGCTACCAGAGGAAGTTGTTTAATCTTTGACAGAGCATTGAACTGTTATTAAATGGTGGTCTTTTATTGTTATCAGATTTTATCAGAGAAATACTTAGGCTGGGCTTGGTAGGTGTGAAACCTGTTCATGGTGTACACCTGCCTCTTGCCCCATGTGCAATGGGATCGCCTCCGGCAGACCCCTGTGACCCTGCGATTGTACTGTAACTTTTTACATGGTGCAGCTGGCAAATCTGTTAATATAAAGTTAGGAAAGTAAAGCCTCTTGAATTGAGTGTGATAGGATGGAGGAAAATATTGTATCCCTGGCAACCCTGATCCCTTTATCAATCATTCATCATCTTAACCGCTTATTCCCTAATTCAGGGTCATGGGCCTATCCCAGCTCACATGGGGCCCCACACACACATTCACTTTTGCAGAGAATAATAACTCACTGATCAACCTAATGTACATATTTTTGGGTTGTGGGAGGAAACCGGAGTACATAGATGGGACACATGCAAGCACAGGGAGTTTGCATACTCTGCACAAAAAAACAGTCCAAGAATCAAACCCGGGACCACCTTGTTGTGATGCGACTGTGTTACCACACTACTACACCACAGCACCTATTCATTTATTATATTTATAATTTAATTATTTTTTTTAATTCAGCTTATTTCTCAGAATTTGATAGGGAATGCATGGAATCACAGGTATATATTCACATGAAAAATACATGGAAATAAAGTCTCTTTCACCATTTACTCATTTGGTGTAAGTAAAGGAGTTAACTGAATGCTAGCTTAATCCTCTAATACAGCACATGGCTGTACCATATAATGTAATACGAGTGTGTATATGTTGGTTCCTTCACATCTCGAACTAGACATAAGTTAAAGGAGCTGATGGTGATAAATGCATGTTGAGATCTTCTCATTGCCCAAAATCAAGAACTAAGAACTGTGTATGGAAATGTTTTACATGCATTCATGGTTTTATTTTTATCACTAAGTGATATATAATATAAAATTATTTCCCCCTCCCCCACAGGAACAGTTTATTTTTTATACCATTGTTTGGAGGATCTACTTGAACCCTTAGGTGTTAATATGTGACTGGATACTTGGCAGAGGCGTGGCAAGCGTGCATGAACACACACACACACACACCTCACTCAGCCAAGTTAGACGCTTTAAAGAAGAACTCTACTCCCACATTTACTCACAGTAAAAAAAAAAATCCATCCCAGCATGGAAGCCTCTAAAGATTCCATCATATTTATCGACCTGAGCTTTCTTTCTTCTGAGGAGAAAGCGATTATCCAGAAAGTTCTCCACCGGGACGAGGATTTGACAAAGCATGAGATTGGACGTGTAAGGTGAGCAGCTGTGCACAGTTCTGCATGCTCTCAGTACCAAGGTGAAATAAAGACATCATTTGAGTTGTATTTGTTTATTGTTGTCTGCTTGAATCAGGACAGGACGTTTTCTGGTTGAATGTAACGTTTGTGGTAGGACATTAAACCTAGTAGTAAACCCTTAAAACAGTAGCACATTCCTATTAATTCAATTTCTTCAAATCAATTATTATACAGTTTGGCATTTGGCAGACGCTCTTATCCAGAGTGACTTACATTTGGCCTCTTTTTTTTTTTTAATTTATTTATTTTATTTTTTTTTTTTACAACTGAGTAATTGTGGGTTAAGGCCCTTGGTCAAGTGCCCACAGTGGTTGCTTGGTGGAGGTGGGAACTGAACCCCAGTCATTCTGGTATTAGTCCAACACCTTAACCACTAGGCTACCGCTTCCCGTTATACTGTACATCTTCTGCAGATATGGGAAAACCGCACTGTTTTCCCTTAATTTAATGGTGGTCCTACATATTAAATTTGCATTGGAAAGCTTTTATTAAAATTAGAAATATTAAAATTTTTGATTTCAAACTAAAAGTATGTGCATGGTCTTTTTTCTTTCCAGCACACAATTGAATGTCTATATATTATGTGCATGCATCAGGGTGGTGCGGTTGTGTAGTGGTTAGCAGGGTTGCCTCTCAACAAGAAGATCCCGGGTTCGATTCCTGTTCGCTGTAGAGTTTGCATGTTCTTCCAGCGCTTGCATGGGTTTCCCCCGGGTACTCCGGTTTCCTCCCACCTCTCAAAAACATGTAACTTAGGTGGATTGGTGAGTCTAAATTGCCCATAAAATCCCAGCTATTAGGATTGCACAAGCCAGTGCATCCTTGGTGCCGGTCAAAAGCACGGATAAATAGAAGGGTTGCGTTAGGAAGGGCATCCAGTGCAAAAATACGAAGTCTATTGTGCGCCTCACAGAGCTGGTATACTGTGTCAACCTCTAATGGGAGCCGCAGAAGGAAAAAAATCTAATTCATGTAACACAAGGCATGCTGTGTTCTGGAACTTAAGACCCCACCTACACCTTTGGGATGAACTAGGTAACCAGACCAAAGCCCAGATCTCCTCACCTTAGCATTAGTGTCTGACTTTACTAGTAGTATTCACACTGAATCCATAATATAAATCAGTCCCTTCTGGTGGAAAAACTGCGTGGAAGTGATTATGGGAGGAAAAGCAAAATTGTGTTGGGGAATATGTTTAAAATTACTTATGGATATGGTGGTCAAGTGTTCCAAATACTTCTGGCCATTTAAGTGTTTATTCAACAGAGATTGTGACTGTCTCCATTTAAATTAAAAAAAAAAAAAAAAAAAAAAGCTAGAACAATAAGTTTTGATTAAATGATGCCTGAATTGATGGCTATAATTTCACTCCATAATCATGGACGTCACATTTGCCACATCAGGCAGATAAAATCCAGCAGTCTATTTTCAGATTGGCATTCATTAAGTACTTTGCGTTGAATATGTAATGGTGAAAAAAAATTGATTCACTTAAGCACAAACTCATAACCCTCAATTGCTCAGGATAAGGATGCCTGCCAAATGCTTCAAATGTATATGTTTACAGATACGGGTCAAGAGGTTTGGTTAAAATTACTGTCAGACATCTAAACAGGCTGATTTAGTTCTTGTATTTGAGAATTTGACACCCCACTGTTAGTTTCAGGAAATGGTGTAAATAAGGTTTGATGCACAATTCATTTAGTTAATCCAGCAATATGCCTGTTTATACCAGGAAGTTAAGGGAGTCGGCTCTAGACCCCAAGCAGATGAAGGTGTTGTCTGGTGAATGGTTCGAGGATCTTAAATCAAAGCGGTACGGCCACCAGGCACACACACCAACCATCATCCGTACTTCTATGAGATGGAAAATGTCACCAGGTACATTTAATGCGTAAACAACAAGCAAATGATATTTGATACTTATGATTTCTGTATACTAATTTAAAAAAAATTAATTATACACACAGTGGCATGAAAAAGTGTTGGCCCCCTTCCTGATTTCCAATCTTTTTGCATGTTTGTCACACTTGGTTTCAGATCATCAAACTAATTTAAATATTAGTCAAAGATAACATGAGTAAACACACAACAGTTTTTGAATGAAGATTTTTATTATTAAGGAAAAACAAAATCCAAAACTACATGGTCCTGTGTGAGAAAGTGTTTGACCCCCTGTTAAAACATAACTGTGGTTTATCACACCTGAGTTCAATTTCTCTAGCCACACTCTGGCCTGATTACTGCCACAGCTGTTTGCAATCAAGAAATCACTTAAATAGGACCTGCATGACAAAATGAAGTAGGCAAAAAGATCCTCCAAAGCTAGACATCATGCCCAGAAACAAATGAGAAAGAAAATAATTGAGATCTATCAGTCTGGATAAGGTTATAAAGGCATTTCTAAAACTTTGGGACTCCAGCGAACCACAGTGACAGCCATTATCCACAAATGGCAAAAACATGGAACAGCGAAGAACCTTCTCAGGAGTGGTCGGCCGACCAAAAGTACCCCAAGAGCGCAGCGACGACTCATCAAAGAGGTGAATTGCAGGCTGTACTTACCTCAGTTAAGGTCAATGTTCATGACTCCACCATATGAAAGATTGTGGTGGTAGTATGATAGTCTGGGGCTGTTTTGCTGATTCAGGACCTGGAAGCCTTGCTGTGATTAAATGGAACCATGAACTCAGCTGTCTTCCAAAAATTCCTGAAGGAGAATGTCCGACCATCTGTTCGTGACCTCAAGCTGAAGCAAACTTGGGTTCTGCAGCAGGACAATGATCCAAAACACACCAGCAAGTCCACCTCTAAATGGATGAAGAAAAACAAAATGAAGACTTTGCAGTGGCAGAGTCAAAGTCCTGACCTGAATCCTACTGTGATGCTGTGGCATGACCTTAAAAAGGCGGTTTATGCTCGAAAACCCTCCAATGTGGCTGAATTACAATAATTCTGCAAAGATGTGTGGACCAAAAATCTTCCACAGAGCTGTAACAGACTCATTACAAGTTATCGCAAACGCTTGTTTTCAGTAGTTGCTGCTAAGGGTGGCCCAACTAGTTATTAGGTTAAGGGGGCAAACACTTTCTCACACAGGGCCATGTAGATTTGGATTTTGGTTTCCCTTAATATTATAAACCTTCATTTAAAAACTGTTTGTGTTTACTCATGTGAGCTTTCTTTCAGATCAATTTTAAATATTAGTCAAAGTGTGACAATTGGAAATCAGGAAGGGCGCCAACAACTCTTTTCATTTAAAATCCTCTATCGTTTCAATGGATTATAAGAAAAAAATAAGAGCACATAAGTCACACTTTATTTATTGCCGCTTCTTGTTTCAGGCCCAAGATCAAATCCTTTCCTGAAGGCTATGCCTGGAGATAAAGTAGAAGAAAAAAACACTCACCCACAGTAAGAAGATAAAGATCTACACTATATGTACTATATTTTCAGCTGGAAGCGAAACTTTGAAACACCACCCACTGTAAACACACAGGGTGTGTGCTGTATTAATCATTCACACTGAAACTCAACACAAAGGACACATCAACAGTACTAGAAATATTTCATATTGGAGTTGTTTTTTTCATTTTGTCTAACCTTGGAGAAAACGCAAACCACTCAAATTCCACCCAGACATTCTAAAGACATAGTCACACCCCTTTAAAGGGATATTTGATGAAAGTAATTTTAATTAAATGCCATTAAAAACACAACTGATTTGTATTCTTTTACTGAAAGGTCTAGACCCACCTTCATGCACGTTCCAGATGAAAGTCACTCCCCCTAGAAAAATCCCATCATGTAAACCTATTTTACTGTAAAAATATAAAGTTTATATTAAATTCTTTTCAATCTTTCTTTAATCTTGTTTGTTTTACCATAAATTATTCTACTTTTTAAATCTTTATATTAAAAAATGGTTCATTTTGAATACTTTTGATTGGCAGATTTTTTTTTTGTTTTATTCATTAAACTTTCCTGCTGAAATTTGAGTATATAAAGCAATTATGTTAATCATGACGATAACAATGCACTGTATATTCAAAAGTTTGTAGACACCTTCCCAGCACTTCCCAAAAAGTGTCTTTATAAAACTATTAATGCAAACTTTTAAAGCTGACTTAGTTCTCTTAAATATTTAATTATTTCTTCTTGGAAACAAGCCACCAAAATCCTGTTCCAACACAAACTCCAAGAAAACATGTTATGTTCTAATAAGAAGCTGATTAAGAATCTGAAATATGGTGTTTAAAAACAACCCACATCAATGGAATGGTCGGATTTTCCAATACTTTGGCTCGCTCTAGTGCTATATCTTTTTTTTCTTTAAACATTGTATTTTATTAGGTTTTGCATTGCTCATGATTTTTGTTTGTCTACTGATGTGAAATTGTAATTTAATTGTTAGTAAATTATAATTATTAGCCTAAAGTTCTTCATTATAATCTGCCTACTTTGGTTTCTTTTTAAAACAATTTAAAAACTTGTCATATTGACTCTGGATTAGTGAACATTAGTAAAGGCAGGTGTTTAGTTAATATTCAATCCGACAGCGTCTCTGTTAATAGTGCAGTGTTAAAATGCTAAATTTCATTGTTTATTATTTACATAGTTTAAACTGCAATATTTTTTTTAAACCCAAAAATGCTTGTCTCATATTATCAACTCTTAAGAAAAATTACTTTAATCCATTTCCACTTTAAAATTAAATCTATATATACATATATACGTATTTGTATGTGTGTGTGTGTATATATATATT
>JAOTRA010000002.1:700398-714153 GCA_026260255.1 Pseudolaguvia tuberculata | reverse complement strand
GTGGAGAAAAATGATCCGCTGTGGCGACCCCTAACGGGAGCAGCCGAAAGGAGAAGAAGAAGAAGAAGAAGAAGAAGAATGTTGCCGTTTGATGCTTAGAAAATAGGATGTTTTTGCCAAATAGCATATGATCCTGGATCAACCAATCATAGCCATGTGAACATAAAAATTCATTGATTCTGAAACAATTTACTGACCCGATTCCTGGGTTAAAATTGTGAATTACAAAATAAAACTATATAAAAAGAATTAATAATTCATGAAGAAACATTAGTAAAGTTAGTCAGTTAATCATAAAGAGTCACTAATGAACTATTCTTCTAACCTGATTATTCGGGGTCTGGAGCCTATCCCAGGCAGGTTGCCAGTCCATTTCAGGGCCACACAAAAACAACAAAGAGAAACAATCACACACACTCGCTAATAAATAATTGAATGTAAAATGTTCTGACATGGTGAACCTGTAAAACTGCAGTTTTTAACAATATTTCGTTCAATCCCAACCGTTTAACAATTAATGATCGCATTCAAGATTTTAATGACTAAAGAAAGAAATATTTTATGCACACACGTTTTAATGTTTTACTTTTAATACGTTTTTATACACACACCTATTTCTGGAAAAAGACAAACTTGCTTACAGTATACATGACATGATGAAGGAAAGTTCACTCTTGACTGTCTGTCTGCATGCTGCATTGCATTCACTTTTTAATTGTAGTGCCTGGTCTTCTCTGAATGAACTAATTGTTGACCACTTCAGATCAGAAAGTTAGCTTATGACTATCTAAACGTAAATTGCTTTGTTTAGCTACATGTTACCCGACACAAGTAAGAAGAGTCGACAGAAGACTCGGGTGGTGAAGAAGTCTCAAAACCCCGTTTACAACCACAACATGGTGTACGATGGCTTCAGAGCGGGCGAATTGCGTGAGGCCTGCTGTGAGCTCACTGTGTGGGACAACAACAGACTGTCCAATCAGTTTCTAGGAGGAGTTCGGCTCAGCCTCGGCACAGGTTAACGCACACACTTGCACGCTTGTGTTGTACTCATGTTTTTGCAGGATGATCAGACATTTTTGTTGAAGTATGGGAAGTGGTGGCTTCGTGGATAACAGAAAGACCAGGGTTAGATTCCCACCTCCACCATGCAACCACTATGGTCCATTGAACAAGGCCCTTAACCCACAATTTCTCAGTTGTACGACGTCTGTAAATTTATTGAATGTTACTCCCTTAAAAAGAAAACACTTCCACGTCATTTTGTGAAACAAAGTTTTAAGACTAGCCATTAGAGGGCAGCACATATATTGCTGTGTCTTGGAACTTTTTGAAACTTTCTCATAAATGGTGTTTGAAAAAAACATTAAGTGCATTTGTAAAAATTTAACGGAACATAATTATTTAAATTAACAAACAAATCTTAAATATAGTGAATCACAAAATATATTAATGTTTCTTCCAGATTTCAGCAATTAAATAGTTAGAATAATTTTTTGATGTTATGTAGTGACATCAATTAAAGCTAACAAGTCACAATGTGAGCAACACGGTGACTGCTCACAACAAGAAGGTCCAGGGTTTGATTCCCGGGCTGGGGGTCTTTCTCTGTGGAGTTTGCATGTCCTCCCTGTGCTTGCGTGGGTTTCCCCCGGGGACTGTAGTTTCTTCCCACAGTCCAAAAAACAGGCAGATTAGGTTGGTTGATTTCTATATTGTCTATAGGATTGAATAGTTGTTTGTCCCTGTGATAGACTGGCAACCCGTCCAGGGTGTACCTCTGCCTCTCGCCCTATGTGCGCTGGGATAGGCACCAGCAGACCCCCAAGACCCCAAATTAGGGAATAAGCAGGTAAGATGAATGAAAGAAGTGACAATGCAATATTTGATGTTTTGCATGCAGTTCTCAAAGCGTCCATTGAATTGAATTTGGTAGAAAAAAAGCTTCAAGATTCATTCATTCATCATCTTATCCGCTTATTCTCTAATTCATGGTCAACGGGTCTGCTGGAGTGGTTGTCAGATGATTTCTACTACAGAATATACTAGAGTGCACTGAGATTCTCAAACCTAATTGGTTGTATGATCAGAATTGACTCTGATCACAAGTTTAAATTTATCGAGTTGTACTGATTTGAATTATTTCAAACTAAAAGCTTATTGGGAACTAGCAGCTTTGTACCAAAATATGTTTCAGAAAAAAGAGAAACCCTGAGCTTGTGGCTTCACTGGTTCGGAATAATTTGCAACAAAATTAGTTTTTCTTCTTAGATGGCCCGAGGATATATTTTTTAATGCTTTAATAGCAAGCTAAATTTCTTCACTAGCGGAATTAATAATGTAAAGGTATTTATTGAGCAAAATTTAACTAAATTAAAATAAATTTAGATGAACACAACAAATCCTGATGTTAAATTTATAGGGAAAAAGGTGTTAATGTTTCCCAGGTGAAAGAATGTTGTTGTTTTTTTAAATTATGTTGTAACTGGAATGATTTACAACATGTTCAGACAAAAACTCATAACACTACCTCTGTTTCCTCCATTTTTTGTTCTTCATCCTCAGGACAGAGTTATGGGAAGACAGTAGACTGGATGGATTCAGAGAATGGGGAAGTGGAAATCTGGAAGAAAATGATTGATTCTCCAAACAGCTGGGTGGAGGCGGAACTTCCTCTTCGGTCCTCTATGACACCCCAGAAGAAATGATACAAAAGGAAATAGGAAGTTTGATGATTTTGTCCCAAAGCTGCTGCTTTTTTTAAAATACATACTTTTTAACATATTATATGGACATAAATAAAGAAAACTATTTTTTATTGTTGGAATTGGAACATAAAAATAATCTGTTAAAATAAATATGGGTTCTAAAAATAAAATACACACTATGGAATTTTTTCCCTTTAATAAAATGTTAAATGTTTTCATAAATAAACTGGTAAATTTCAGCGTCTCTGTTTGGCTCTTTGGTGTTAATCGCTAAACAGGTGGATAAAAGTGTGTTGGGTAAAATGCAAGTAAAACTGTTTCATTGTTTTGCTTTGGCTTCAAACTTGATTTTCAACTATAACTCATGTCTTTAAAGTTGATAAATGTCAGTAAGATAGTGCTTAATAGATAAACCCCATCATCGTTAAACAATACCATTGCAATTTAGTTTTAGTTCCCTTCACTTCTATTTTTTTAAATTGATTTTACTTTGTTAAAAACAAAAATTACCCTTTTTATGAATATAATTTTGTTGGACCTTTTATTTATTGTAATTGTATCATTCAAAAGTAAAAAAAAAAAAAATTAATTCCCATATATTTAGATTTAGAAATATTTGATAAACTGAGGAGCGGCACGGTGGCCTCACAACAAGAAGGTCCCAAGTTCGAATCCCGGCCGGGATCTTTCTGTGCGGAGTTTGCATGTTCTCCCCGCGCTTGTGTGGGCTTCCTCCGGGTGTTCCGGTTTTCCTCCCACAGTCCAAAAACATGCAGAATTGGTGATTCTAAATTGTTGTTTGTCTATGTGTTGCCCTGTGATGGGCTGGCGACCCATCCAGGGTGTACCCTCTGCCTTTCGCCCTATGTGTGCTGGGATAGACCCCCGTGACCCCGGATTCGGGAATAAGCGGGTAAGAAGAATGAATGAATGATAAACTGAGGCATTTCCAGACCATCTGTGAGACATAGATCCCCCAGAAGAGCTGGGAATGAGGGATGTCTGGGCATCACTGCTTGGACTGCTACCCGCACGACCCGGTCTCGGATAAACGGTGAATATTTCATAAACTATTATGAAAATATAATTTGAATAAATATGTGCTTAAATGTTTTTTGGGGTTTTTTTTATTTTAGATTCTTAGCATTACTTTGTTCTTTAATGTGTTAGTCTGTTTTTATTCTTTAAATAATTTTTGGTTGCGTTCTTTTTTTTATTCTTCATATTATATAAACTTTTATATAAAATCTAGTGTAAAAACACTTTAATCTATTTTTTTAACCTATGGTTCATTATAGGATTGTAGTATTTTGTTGCCTATAAACTATGAATTCTTCCTATCCATCCTCCAGATGGTGCTGCTTTTTCATTCTTTTGCCCAAAAACCAAAAAAAAAATGAAAACTCTGGGAGTCTGAACACATTTACGACCATGAACTAACCATTTACGTAACGGCGCGCGTGTGTGTGTGTCAGATGACCACAAACTTTTTCCATTGCGCGTCAAATCTGCCGTATGGATGGAAAGTGCCACATTCAGGCCTGCAGTCCATCAAAAAAGCTTCACTAACGTACTTTCCTTCACTCTCCTTCCTCGGATTGTATTTTTTATCATGATTTAAAGACTTTTACAGATGTGGAAACGAACCCCAGGTAAGACGCATACATTTTTAAGGACATTTTCGTTAAATGTGTGAAAGATAACTCAGTAGTTTTTAAAAAGAATGGAAAAAAGCTTTTAGTTCAAGCTGAAAACAAAATCCGATAAACAGACTTTTAGCCAGTTATTTACTTTTTTATATACAAAAAGGATGTCTTGTTTTGTTAATATCAAACTTTATTATTCGACAGAGAAAAGAGGAAGAAATTAAAATATCAAAATCTTTTATAATAAAAAGATTGTTCCATTATTGAGTCAGAGTCTGATTTTGATGACCCCTGCTTTAAATCATGGGTGACTGGAGCACCTTGGCAAAGCTGCTGGATAAGGTGCAGGTGTACTCGACAGCCGGGGGAAAGCTCTGGCTCTCTGTCCTGTTTATCTTCCGCATCCTTGTGTTGGGGACAGCCGTGGAGTCAGCATGGGGTGATGAGCAGTCTGCGTTCGAGTGTAACACTCAGCAGCCAGGCTGCGAAAATGTCTGCTACGACAAATCCTTCCCCATTTCGCATGTGCGCTTCTGGGTCCTGCAGATCATCTTCGTCTCGGTGCCCACACTCCTCTACCTCGGTCACGTGCTTTTCCTCATGCACAAAGACGAGAAGCTGAAAAAGAAGGAAGAAAGGCTGAAGAAAGCCGAAAGGGAAGGGAATAACGTCCATGCCCGTCTTCACAAAATCCAGGCTAAGAAGTTCAAGTACGGTTTGGAGGAACCTGGAAAGATCAAAATGAGAGGAGCGTTGTTCTATACTTATGTTGTAAGCGTGGTGTTGAAATCTGTCTTCGAAGTGGCCTTCTTGTTCATACAGTGGTACCTTTACGGATTCCGTCTATCCGCCGTCTATACATGCGAGAGGTTTCCTTGCCCTCATAAAGTGGACTGCTTTCTGTCTCGTCCTACGGAGAAAACAGTATTCATCATGTTCATGCTGGTGGTTTCACTCATCTCGCTGGCTCTTAACGTCTTTGAATTTTTCTACGCTATATTCAAGAGAATGAAGGATCACTTCCGAGAGGCAGGGAAGCTTCTGGACATGGAAAATGCCATCAGACCGTGTCCCGGGGAAGACATGTCCAGCTACGGGTACCACTGCTCAGCTCCCGCGTCTAACCTGGGCTACAATTTGGACACGGCCGATAAATCCAACTCCTCAGACAATTTTGACAAGCAAGCCAATGAGCAAAATTGGACAAACTACAGCACTGAGCAAAATCAGCTCGGCCAGAGAGATTACGATCCATCACAGACATTTGTGTATTCACAAAAAATGCCTCTGGGTAAAGACCTCATGCTACTTAAACAGCTGGATCCTCGACCCCAGAGTCGCTCAAGCAGTCGTGCAAGACCTGATGATCTGGATATCTAGGAGTTTTAGCTCTTTTAACATTTGAATATTAAAACATGCTCTCAAATGTTCTCAATAATTACTGTGCTCTGAATACTGTGAGCTACATTTTTCTTTTTTTCTCTTAATACATCAAAATTAAATTTAGAGCCATTCTATGCAAATGTACTGTTCAATTTTAAAAATATGCAATTTAACTCATGTTTTACATTCTTCCCTTGTTCTCGATATCTCTCGATTGAATTAGAATCTACTTTTTAAATATATAAGTCCATTTTATATATCTAAACATTTTGAAAGATCCCTATGTTTTGTTTTTGGGTGTGGGGAGGGTGCACCAGCTCCTCTACTGGGGAAAAGAAATACACACAAACTAGCACAAAGCATTGTATGATAAAACTGGCAAGGGTGGCACCTTATTGGGATTCAGGGTGATTCTAAGGGCCCATGAACTTTGACAGACAACCTTATCCCTTATCCAGCATGACATGATTTATTTGTTTTATACAACTAAGCAGTTGGTAGTTAACTTAGAGTAGTACTTAGAGGACCAATAGTGACAGGTTGGTGATGTATGGAATCAAACCCTGATCTTCAAATTAGCGGTCCAACAACTTTACAACATCACTACCGCTCAGCCTCCCACATACTGTACTTGATACTCTGATGGCCAAATGATGTGAACCAAAAGTATGAAAGTTTATATGTTCTCTTGAACACTGAAACGCTAGAAGCATAAGCTCTGCTTACAGTTGTGCCATACAAATTTTTAGAGATAACTAATAATTTCCATAAACCTTTATTGTAGAAGGATTTTTGAGGCAATGACATGAGTTTTGACAAAGTCACGACATTTACATAAGAACTAACACCTTAGTTTATTACATTATTTTATAACTAGGGTTCAAACCCAAGTACGTCTTTTAACTCTGAGCTGTAAATTAATTGTATTGTACTGAGCATTAAAAGTATATGTAGGTTTAAACATTTGGAGTTAAAGAAAAATCATAAATTGTATGAAATATTTGCAGAGTTATTATACACCAAACAAACCTTTTGCCAAAAGCAGTAATTTTATTCATTTATTTTCTAACTTGGGGATCTGCTGGAGCCTATCCCAGCACACATATGGTGAAAGGCAGGGGTATACCCTGGATATATCACCAATCCATCACAGGACCACACAAACAACCACACACACACTCATACACAATCCTATGGGCAATTTAGAATCACCAATCAACCTAATGTAGATGTTTTTGGAATGTGGGAGGAAACCAGAGTACCTGGAGAAAACCCATACAAGGGAGAATATGCAAACTCCACACAACAAGCCCCTTTGCCTGGATATCGAATTGCTGTGAGGCAATTGTGCTTACCACTATGCCATCACACCGAACCCTACAAGCACTTTGCAGGTGCTCTAATTTTTTTTCTTCATTTAATAAATTAGTTCTGCCATATTTGCACTACATGAAGCTTTTTTACTTGTTAAAATCTTCACCATGGAAGTTGTGAACACCCTATTCGGTACTGTTTCATTTTTGTTACGTTTTTATTATGTGAAATTTTTAGGTTACTTAGTTTGATTTCTGCAGTGTTTTTTTTATACAACATAAATGTAATGTTAACATGAATAATAGGCAAGAAATGACAAAAGTCAATGAAAGTTTTTAGTTCAAGTTTCTCTGCAGTTGTTGAAAAAGTATTTTTAAACAGTTTTAAGTCATTTTAAAATGAGAATTTTTTTTTCTAGTTATGTACTGTATATACTGTAAATATTTTATGTATGTGAACCATGTGTATAACGTTTACTTTGTTGAAAACAACTATTCGACACACAGAATCTTTCATAAAGCTATGATTTCCTTCTCACTGATGGAAGGCAGTCAGAGTTTCTTCTCCTAAGCCAGTAAATAAAAAATGTCTGCCTGACTGTGTTTCTTTTATTTTTTTTTTGCAGTCCATCGCCAGTGGCATGTATCACAATCATCATATGATCATTTCTGTGGTTCACTAATATCTCATCTCTGGTGTAAATGTTCTCAGCAGACATAAGAAGCTTTTGTCAATCTGATCTAGAAATCTGAAATGAAAAGGTCAAAAATGTTTTCCCAGTAATCAGAGTTTCCTATTTATCTGTGCAGCTAAATGGAAACATGTGCAAGAACAAAGCTCTGGTAACCACATGGGGGCTTGTTCCAGGGGGGAAAAACAGGCATTCAAACTATGTAGTTAGAACCCATTCAAAAGTACATTAAAATGTTTGAGAAAAATCAGTCACTTAATTGAATAATGCAGTTTGGTGACAGGAACCTGAATCAGGAGTTAACTAATTAGGCAGAACTTCAGGTAGAATTAACAAACTTAAACTAATTCTCTGTAGAGCAGATGTGAATGGAAACTTTTTTAGGTCCTAAATAAGACGCACTTAATGCCTAGATGATGAGAGCAAAGAACTCATCACTTGTGATTATTTCTACAGTTCTTAATGCTCACTTTAAGTGTTTTAGTAGATTATGTAGAATATATATGTTCATTTTTGCACCTCTTGATACTTTTATAACCTTTACACACCGCACACATTCTGTCGCTGCTAAAGTATTTAAAGTAATGGAATATGTGAGCATGGTATCCTTTGTAGGGTGAATCCTTACAAATACATTAGTGTATTTAGATAATACTCTGATGGGAAAGTACAGCATAATGATTTCCCAACAGATGTTTTACATCACAAAATCTTTACATCACAAGACACTTTTTATTAAAAAATGTTGATGTCTATTATACAACAAAAAAACAAGTTACTTAATGCAAAAGAACTAACCACTAATCTGTTTATCTAAATCTGCTATCAAGTTCACTAATTACATTACAGTTGTTTAAAGTGACTTTGATTTATTTAATTTCGGTCTGCAACTAATGAGGAATGAAAGCAGTGGTTGGGGGCCCAATGGCAGCTTGGTGGTGCTGAGGAATGAACTCATTCCGACACCTTAACCACTAAAGTAGCTTTTCCGCACTAGTAAGAGCATAGCTCAGAAAACCAGGAGGCCATGTTCTCTCCCCCTCTCTTGCTCTCTTTCATTCTTTCTGTCTCTCTCTCTCTCTCTCATGTTTAAAGGTCTAGTAGAAATAAAAATGTAAAACTGCATGTAATTGTGTGTAAATGGAACTACTTGTTGGTTGTTTTTAAATGCTTTTTATAATGTTTTACTATGACACCACTTAGCCATTTTACGGGATATTCTTATCAAGGTTCTTACCAGAGGGAACCCTCAAAGCTACAGCTTTTATATGTAAATTATAGTAAATATAATATGTAATTTCTTTGCACTATCACTTATAAATGATTTATAATTATTTCCATTTGGGATCCCTAATGGATCCTATGACTAACTACTTGCGTTTTTCTTTTAATCTCCTTTGAAATGAATGGAATTGAAGATGACATTCGAGCTGCACTGGATTTTTGATGAAATGGTACATTTGGACTTGAAGTTAATGAGATATCCTGACTCATCTCATTCCTTCCTAAACCCTGGATTTAGGACGTGATTGCTGTACAGATGGCCATAACTGATAGAAAGATGTTCCTCTGATGAACCGCCCAGAAGTATTTCAGTTTTTTTTTTGAATCAAGAGCAATTTACTTCAATGAATAGCAGGTGTAGATCATAGTTTTCTGACCTCAAAAAACCTTCAGACTTTTAAACAGCTGTACATTTGTTCAGGCAAGATCAGTTTAACAAATAGTCGTTTGAATTGATGTAGCTAGCTTGGTGTGAATTTTCATTCATTTATCTTCTTACCCGATTATTCCCTATTTTGAGGTCTGCTGTGCCTATCCCAGCACACATAGGGCAAGAGGCAGGGGTACACCCTGGACGGGTCGCCAGTCCATCTCAGGGCAACACATAGACACATAGTATCACCAATCAGCCTAATCTGCATGTTTTTGGACTGTTGGAGGAAACCGGAGTACCTAGAGGAAACTCACGCTAGGGAGAACATGTAAACCCTGCATAGAAAGATCCCCGGCCCGGGTTTCAAACCCAGGACCTTCTTGTTGTGAGGTTGCCGTGCTATCCACTAAGCCATCGCGCCGCCCTGGTGTGAATTTGTATAAATAAAATCATTATCATGGTGCATGAAACAATGGATCTGTTGACCTTATATTTGGTGAAAAAATCCAATGATCGTGGATCTTACTGCCATGTGTACACAAAATGCAAATTTGCCTATTTTACAAATTTATTGCCAAGGTGCAAATAGAGTAGAATTTTTGTCTGGCAACGCAAACATGTTATTCATCAAGTGGTCTTTATGCATGTTTAAAAATATCCAACTCAACTGGAAAATTTTCCAACCTATGTTGTTACAGAAACCAATTAGCACATCACTTATTGACATGTCTGTGCTTCTTCAGACAATGAAGAAGACTGTTACTGTAGGGCATCTGGAAATTAGTTTTGCGTATAATTTGAAACAAATTATATGCTAAGCATATGGTGTGAACTCGCCGTAAGAATGCACTTTAGTGAAAGAACTGTAGCAAAAGCAGTCAGAATCTCTTCTGACTCAAGTGACTAATTGTTGGAGAAGATGTAAAATCTGTAAATGGTTGGTAAATATAGGGTCTTTTATTCAATACTTTAGGATAGAGGTGAGCCTTGCTGTCTAGATATTATGGAGTTAATAGTGCAGTAGTCTTGAAATTGAGATGGGCTGGAAAGAATGGAATTTACTGAGCAAAAGGGTTAGACAAGATAATCTGCCAAGAGATCAGAAAATGTAAAGTAGTTCAATGGTGAGGAAAAAGTGAATAGATCTTGTTATTGTTCTTGCAACAGGTAAGATATTATGGATACCTTCAAAGATTGCAGAGGAGACCTTCATCTTTAAAAAAGAAAGAAGGCAGTATTTAAAAAAGAGCAGCATTCCTGTTTTAATTTCCTCCACTTTATCTCCTAAAGCTGCTTTTAATTCTCCCTGATTCCTGAGCAGCACATGTAGAAAGGGCTACATCATTTCTTTTGACCATGTTGGGTCTTTAGAGGAAACACGGCACAAACCCAGAAAGAGGTTATAGGCTTGAAATGTTTAAAACAAATTAGAAAGCATAAATGCAGCTGGCTTTTGCAAGGTTGTTAAAGTTGCCATGTGTCATTTTATTAAGCTCAGATTAAACACTGCAAGGTTTTACTTTACTGTTATATTTCCGGCGTTGAGCAGTGAACTGACGTTAGCCAACAATTATGAGTTAAAAGTAAAAGTTTGAAGGATTTTCTTTTGTAAGCAGACATTTGACTGTCACAAAAGCCGGATTTCTCAATGGAAACCTCATTTTTCTAACCGCAACATCGTAACCAGTCTCTTTTGTCTTTTTCTTTCTGGCAGCGTGTAAATTACAGCCAGCCGGACATGCCATTCTGACTAGAAGCCTAATTGAAAACAGCATAGTCTGCTTCTGCGTTAGCATGCTTGTGTGTAGCGATGAACAAATGATTCAATACTCAGGGTTGAACTGTGTCGAATTTAGCTAAATGGTCTGTATGTTATCATAGTTTATGTTAATGACCACATTGGCGTGTCTATAAAAATCTAACAGTTAGGTTTGGGTCCTAAATGAATTTTTACTTCTTTCTCGGAATTAAAGGGAAATAAACATACAGCTTTTTTATGACACCACCAATGTAAGCATGACTTACCCTACTGCCTTGTGGCTTTGGTTTGGAGGTTCAGGTCAGGACAATTTCTTCAAAGCATGAAAGACGTCAGAATTGTAAAATATAGCTTGGTTAGAGTGAACCTAAATTTATCCCTGACAATTTTTTTCCTTACTTCTACATTAGGGTGAATGTTTCACAATTTCGGATGAAAAACCTTCTTTGTAATTGTCAGTGGAACAGAGCTGCAACACAGTTGCAAAAACAGATGGGTTGTTTTTTTTGTTTTGTTTTTTAAAAAAAGGTTAGCAATATTGCTTCTAAAATATTTTCCCCTAAACTTTGAAATACTGCATTTTATTTGTTGACTTGGATAATAAAAGTTGCCATTTGCTTGAATCGACAGTCAGGTGATGCTGTAATGTAGCTGTATTAAGGTAGTCCGGATCCATAGATCCAGTGACACGCTTTATTCAAGTTAGCAAATAAAAATATTTTTAGGGCTCCTCAGGCCATCCGCCATGACTTTATTATTCATTTTCTACTATAGTCAAATTTGATGTTGTCTTAATTTCTGTCTTTTGTTCTTTTTGTACTATAGCTGACCCTGTGCTATATGACCCTATATTGAGGTCATAGGGGTCTGCCCGTCCCTCGCAGGGCTACACAACCACCCACACACTAACTCCTATAGGCAATTTCAAATCACCAATCAACCAAATGTACATGTTTTTGGACTGTGGGTGGAAACCGGTGTACATGGAGATAATCCACACAAGCACAGAGTAAACTTCTTGTTGGAAAATTAATTACATTTTCTTTGTATTATGGTCCACAATGTCTACATTATTCATATTTTAAATCTAATAATCTCAGATTAGGTCAACTGGTGATTCTAAATTGCCCATAGGAGTGAATGAGTGTGTGAATGGTTGTTTGTCTATGTGTTGCCATGATATGGACTGGCTACCTGTCCAGGGTGTACCCCCTTATCTTGCCTTAGGTGTGCTGGGATAGGAGCCAGCAGACCCCCGTGACCCCGGGTTAGTGAATTAATGAATAGTTGTATTTGTCTGATTCTGCTTTTTATTTTTATAGTTTTCCTCTTTTTGTTTTACATTGGGTTTGTTTGCTGTTTGAATGATGTTATATGTCCTAAACTTAATTTCGCAGGAAGCTTTATATAACAACAGTTCAACACAACAGTTGCAGCATTTGACAGACAGAGCAACTTGCAACTGAGCAATTATGGGTTAAGAGCCTTGCTCAGGGCCCACAGTGGTTGCTTGGTGGTGCTTGGAATCGAACCACAGTATTTTGTGTATCAGTCCAACACCTTAATCACTAAGCCACCACTTACCATATTTAACAAACTCATCATTAAACTTTCTTTAACAAACTTCGACTTGGTGGATTATTTGAGGCTCCAGCAGAGCCCTGTGACCCTAAATTAGGGAATAAGCAGGTTCGAAGATGAACAAATGAATGAATTGAAACTACACAAATGCTTAAGCATTAAGCTGTTACTTCTAAATCATTTAAACTGCATAAAAATAACACAAACTATCTTTAAAAGTCACATACTTTTCAACTATATTCATTTAATGATTTTTTCTAGTATTTCTTAATATCGAATATCTTATTTACATTATATAACAATTAAATCAGTTTTACTGATCTTTAATTCAACCTTCTGTCGACAGTCTTCTAAGAAGCTATCAAGCAGAGGGCTTTGGATAATCTTTGTGAAATAAGACTGACATCTACTGGACATTGTTGGCAATGAGCAATGAACAGAGCATTATTTTCTAATTATTCATTCATTCATTCATTCATTCATCTTCTTACCCGCTTATTCCCTATTCGGGGTCATTGCTGGAAGCTATCCCAGCGCACATAGGGCGAGAGACAGGGGTAGTACCTGAAATGGTCGCCAGTCCATCAGAAGGACAAACAGATGAACAATCACTCATACACACTTTCAGTCGTATGGACAATTTCGAATCACCAATCAGTCTAATGTACATGTTTTTGGACTGTGGAAGGAAACCGAAGAACCCGGAAGAAACCCACGGAGGAGAACATGCAAACTTCGCACAGAATCGGGAATCGAACCCGTGCCGCCCAGAAGAAGAAGTTATAGTACACAAAACAGTAAAAAAATAAATAAATAAATAAATAAATAAATAAATAAATAAAAACTACAGAATTATATGGAGCAATAAATGGTAGACGCTGCCAGAGGGCGCCACGGGAACTTTCTGTTTCTTTAGTACCACGTGTTTTTAGTACAGCTATTTGTCACTGGTTGTTTCCAGTATTTTCTGATGAGGTTTATTGGCTCTTTTATTGAATTGTATATTTAAGCCCCAT
>JAOTRA010000002.1:666373-681179 GCA_026260255.1 Pseudolaguvia tuberculata | reverse complement strand
GAGAGAGAGAGAGAGAGAGAGAGAGAGAGAGAGAGAGAGAGAGAGAGAGAGAGAGATTATGGAGTTAGGGGTCAGTCCCCACTTTGTGCTGCAAGGAACCAGTCCATAATTTTTATCTATGCATTTGCACTCACAGTAAGAATTCCTGCAGTGACTTATTCCAAACTAATGGCAGTGAATCCAAAAATAAGTTCATTAGAACTATCCATCATGTACTGTATTAAAAAAAATTCATTAACACTGCTACCTTTTTTTGCAATATCTGCTTTAGTGATGTTCTTTAGCACTCGCTCTGCATAAAAAGAAACATCCAATCAGTTCTTTTAAAATCTACAAGCCACCATTTCATTAATCAGGTTATATTATCCATACCTTTCCTCACAGTGGCTGCTTTGGTGAAATTTTTCAGAGCCTCACGTCCTAAAAGTTGAAATGTTAAACTTAATTCTTAAAGTATACATAAAATGGATGTTTGTAAACATCTTTAGGGACATTTAGAATTTGAACCATACCTTTAACCATAGTAGATATTTTAAGCTTCTCTCTCAAGGGTCTAGGTCCTGTCCGGAAAAAATTATAATCAAATAATGAATTAGATTAGAGAGAAGGTGAAGAAATTGAAAGCATTAATATAAACAAAATTAGAGAAAGATACAATCTTAGCCATACATTTATTATTATACAAGTTGTAACTATGTAGCAAGTAAATACAACTTGTCTACAATTTGGTAAAAGTTAAAATACAGTACTTTTATTTTTATATAAAATATTTATTTATTCTATTTATTTTAAAGTGTCAATATGGACGGTGTCTGTCATAGTTCAAACCTTTTTTCATCACTGCAGGTTTTACTTGCGACTTGAATTCCTTGGGCTCTGTAACAGAATTTTGTTCATTCCATGTCATTTTGAAGCAAAGTATTACATTTCATTTACATCTACATTCATTACATTTTATGACATTTTGGTGGATGTGCTAATCTAGAGCAATTTTCATTTGTCTAATTCTTTATTCAACCAAGCAGCTAAAGGATAAGAACCTTGTTCGAGGGCCAAGTAGTCAAAGCTCAGAGATGCTACAGATGAGACCCAAAATCTATGACGTAGTCTAACACCTTGACCACTGACTAATCCATATAGGTTACAGGTGCATAGTTACTGACTGAAGTTTTATGTAATTATGTTATGTAGGTGGATTTCAATATTCCAACCAAGCAGGAAACACACCTGATGATTCCACTTGGCTAATTGGAATGTCTCACTCAAGTGTAACTTGCACACACTTGATAGATACTGATTAGAACACTAAATAGTGAGTAATTCAAGTACAAAATAATTTTAAACACCTATTGTCAATCAAAACATTTTTACTCTGACTGACTTAATGCAGGGCGACGCGGTGGCGTAGTGGATAGCACAGTTGCCTCACAACAAGAAGGTCACGGGTTTGAATCCCCGGGCCAGGATCTTTCTGTGTTCTTCCCGCGCTTGCGTGGGTTTCCTCCGGGTACTCCGGTTTCCTCCCACAGTCCAAGAACATGCAGATTAGGTCGATTGGTGATTCAAAATTGTCCATATTAGTGAATGTGTGTGTGAATGTTTGTTTGTCTATGTGATGGACTGGCCAGGGTGTACCCCCACCATGTGTGCTGGGATAGGCTAGGTTAATGACTTAACGCAGAAGTTCTAAGTTTACGTTATTAATTTAAATAAATAAATGTATTGTAAATCAAATAACACAAACAAAAGCAAAACTAAGCTAAAAACATAACTAAATTATTTGCTGATACATGCTGTTGATTAAAGTATATATATATTTTTTTAAATAATGTTTTAAAAACCTTTGACAGTTCGATTGTCCATCTTTAATTGATCGATTTGGCTTTGCGTGACCTCCAGATCATCTCTTATTTCACCAATGTCTTTTCTAAGTATATCCAGGATGGACAGTTTTTTGTTGATCGCTTTAAGAAGTTCCACCTCCATTGCAATGTCTATGAACATAGACAAGACAGAAATCCTTTGTATTTCTTTAGTGCTTCTAACATTGAAGTTTACAACAACTTCATTTAAATACTTTTATTCTTAATGTGAAATATATAGGAATTCTGAGTACTTATCTCACATGCATTAAACTATTAAATGCATTTAAACCACATAAGTACCTTTGGCACTGGGATACACTACAGGAATGTGTGTTTCTTTTGCTTCTGAGACATCTGTCTCTGTCAGAAAAAAAATTGTTCTTATCATAGTAAGGCTTATTTAAGTATATCATACTTATAGGGTATACATTATTTGTAACTGTTATTGGCATAGCCTTTTTAGGCTTTGCCAAATAAATAATTAAGGCATTAGGTTTCAAAAGTAAAAAAAAACCCACAACTTTTGGACTTTATAATTCAGGATGATAATTGCAATTATATTGTATCAAGACTACAGGCTTACTGACTCAGTGATTAAGACTGTGTCAAATTGTCCTAGGTTTTTAAGCACAATTCTTAACCCTAAAGTGCTCAGACATATTCTAAACGTGGACTGGGTATTAACATAAAATAATACTAAAAAAAATCGTCAATACCTTTCATATAAGAAGGTAAAAGTTTAGGCTTTTCCTTTGAAGCAGCTTTTTCTTTTTTGTCAACTTCTGGTTTTGCTTTCTCTTCTCTGGCAACTTCTGGTTTTGCTTTCTCTTCTCTGGCAACTTCTGGTTTTGCTTTCTTTTCTCTGGCAACTTCTAGTTTTGCCTTAACTTTTGAAACAGATTCTGCTTTTGCCTTCTCTTTTGGATCAGGTTCTGCTTTTACCTTGCCTTTCTGAACAGATTCTTTTTGTTCCTTTCCTTTTGGAAGAGTTTCTGGTTTTCCCTTTTCTTTTGGAACAAGTTCTGCTTTTGCCTTTGCTTTTGCAATAGGTTCTCCTTTGGCCGTTGCTTTTGGAACAGGTTCAGGTTTTGCCTTTATTTTTGGAACAGATTCTGGTTTTGCCTTAGATTTTGGAACAGGTTTTGGTTTTGCCTTTACTTTTGGAACAGGCTGAGGTTTTGCTTTCACTTTTGGAATAGGTTTAGGTTTTGCTTTCTCTTTTGGAACAGGATCTGGTTTTGTCTTCTCTTTTGAAATAGGTTCTTGTTTTGCTTTTTCTTTTGAAACAGGCCCTGTTTTTGCCTTCCCAAGTATAGGTTTTGTCTTCTCTTTTAGAACATGTTCTTGTTTTGCTTTTTGTTTTGGAACAGGCTCTGGTTTTGTCTTCTCAATGTCAGGTTTTGCCTTGTCCTTTAAAACATGCTCTGGTTTTGCTGTCCCTTTTTTAACAGGTTCTGGTTTTACCTTCCTTTTTGGTATAGGTTCTGGTTTTGCCTTCTCTTTTGAAATAACTTCTGGTTTTGCCTTCCCTTTTGGAACAGGTTCTGGTTTTGCCTTCTCTTTTAGAACAGGCTCTGCTTTTGCTTTCCCTTTTAATACAGGTTCTGGTTTTGCCTTTTCCTTTGAAATAGCTTCTGGTTTTGCCTTCTCTTTTGAAATAACTTCTGGTTTTGCCTTTCCTTTTGGTACAGATTCTGCTTTTGCCTTCTCTTTTGAAATAGGTTCAGGTTTTGCCTTCTCTTTTGAAATAGGTTCAGGTTTTGCTTTCTCTTTTGAAATAACTTCTGGTTTTGCCTTCCCTTTTGGAACAGGTTCTGTTTTTGCTTTCTCTTTTGAAACAGGTTCTGGTTTTGCCTTCTCCTTTGAAATAGCTTCTGGTTTTGCCTTCTCTTTTGAAATAACTTCTGGTTTTGCTTTCCCTTTTGGGACAGATTCTACTTTTGCCTTCTCTTTTAAAATAGGTTCAGGTTTTGCTTTCTCTTTTGAAATAGGTTCTGGTTTTGCCTCCTGTTTTGGAACAGGTTCTGGTTTTGCCTTCTCTTTTAGAACAGGCTCTGCTTTTGCTTTCCCTTTTGGTACAGGTTCTGTTTTTGCCTCCTGTTTTGGAACAGGTTCTGGTTTTGCCTTCTCTTTTAGAACAGGCTCTGCTTTTGCTTTTTCTTTTGGTACAGGTTCTGGTTTTGCCTTCTCCTTTGAAATTGCTTCTGGTTTTGCCTTCTCTTTTGAAATAATTTCTGGTTTTGCCTTCCCTTTTGGAACAGGTTCTGTTTTTGCTTTCTCTTTTGAAATAGGTTCTGGTTTTGCCTTTTGTTTTGGAACAGGTTCTGGTTTTGCCTTCTCTTTTAGAACAGGCTCTGCTTTTGCTTTACCTTTTAGAACCGGCTCTGATTTTGCCTTCTCAGGTTCAGGTTTTGCCTTTTCTTTTACAATAAGTTCTGGTTTTGCCTTCCCTTTTGGAACAGCTTCTGGTTTTGCTGTCTCTTTTGGAACAAATTCTGGTTTTGCCTTCTCTTTTGTAATAGGTTCTTGTTCTGCCTTCTCTTTTGACATAAGTTCTGGTTTTGCCTTTTCTTTTGGAACAGGTTCTGTTTTTGCTTTCTCTTTTGGAACTGATTCTGGTTTTGCCTTCTCTTTTGTAATAGGTTCTGGTTCTGCCTTCTCTTTTGGAACAGGTTCTGGTTTTGCCTTTCCTTTTGGAACAGGCTCTATTTTTACATGCTCTTTTGGAACAGGTTCTGGTTTTGTCTTTTCTTTTGAAACAGGCTCTGGTGTTGCCTTGTCCTTTGGTACAAGTTCTGGTGTTGCTTTCTTGTTTGGAACAGGCTCTGATTTTGCCTTCTCAAGTTCAGGTTTGACCTTTTCTTTTACAATAAGTTCTGATTTTGTCTTCTCTTTTGAAATAGGTTCAGGTTTTGCCTTCTCTTTTAGAAAAGGCTCTGGTTTTGCCTTCTCATTAGGAACAGGCTCTGAGTTTGTCTCTTTGGGTTCAGGTTTTGCCTTCTCTTTTGGTACAGGTTCTGCTTTTGCCTTCTCTTTCGGAATAAGTTCTGGTTTTGCCTTTCCTTTTGGAAGAGGTTTTGTTTTTGCTTTCTCTTTTGGAACAGGTTGTGGTTTTGCCTTCTCTTTTGAAATAGGTTCTGGTTTTGCCTTTTCTTTTGGAACAGGTTCTGGTTTTGCCTTCTCTTTTGGAACAGGTTCTGGTTTTGCCCTCTCAGGTTCAGGTTTTGTCATCTCTTTTGGGACAGGTTCTGGTTTTGCCCTCTCATGTTTAGATTTTGTCTTCTCTTTTGGAAGAGGTTCTGGTTTTGCGTTTTCTTTTGAAACAGGTTGTAGTTTTGTCTTTTCTTTTTCAACAGGCTTCGGTTTTGCTTTCTCTTTTGAAAAAGGCTCTGGTGTTACCATCTCTTTTGGAAAAGGTTCTTGTTTTGCCTTTTCCTTTGGAACAAGTTCTAGTGTTTCTTCATCTTTTGGAACAGGCTCTGATTTTGCCTTCTCTTTTAAAATATATTCTGGTTTTGCCTTTTCCTTTTGAACAAGCTCTGGTGTTGCTTGCTCTTTTGAAACAAGTTGTGGTTTTGCCTCCTCTTTTTTAACAGGCTCTGATTTTGCTTTCTCTTTTTCAACAGCCTCTGTTTTTGTCTTCTCTTTTATAAGAGGCTCTGATTTTGCCTTAACTTTCAGAACAGGCTCTGGTTTTACTTTCTCTTTTGGAACAGGTTCAAGATTTACCTTTCCTTTTAAACTAGGATCTGGTTTTGCTTTCGTTTTTGGTACAGGCTCTGGTTTTGCTTTCTCTTTTTCAACAGCCTCTGATTTTGCCTTCACTTTCGGAACTGGCTCTGCTTTTGCCTTCTTAGTTTCAGGCTTTGCCTTCTCAGTTTCAGTTTTTGCCTTCTCTTTTGGCACAACTTCAGGTTTTGTCTGCTCTTTTGGGACAAATTCATGTTTTGCCTTCTCTTTTAGTATAGGCATTACCTTTTCTTTTTGATCAGATTCCCGTTTTTCCTTTTCTTTTGGAATGTGTTTTGTAGTCGGCCCAAGTTCTGCTTGAGGTTTTTGTTTTATTTTCTCTTTTGGAACAGGTTCAGTTTTTGCCCTTTCTTTTAAAATAGACATTGATTTTGCAATCTCTTTTGTTGTAACTTGAGATTCTTCTTTCTTTTCAGGTTCTGATTTTGCTTTCTCTTTCAGGACAGGTTTAGGTTTTACCTTTTCTTTTGCCATCAGTCCAGTTTTTCCTATCACTTTTTGAACAGGTTCATGTTTTCTCTTATTTTTTGGAATGTGTTTTGCTGTTACCCCCTGTTTTGTAGTAGGCTTAGTTTTTGCACCAGATTTTGGTTTTATTATCTCTTCTGCTACAACATCAGGCTTTTCCTTTTCTTTGGAAGTAGATTCAGGTTTGGCCTTTCCTTTAAGAATAGATTCTGCTTTTGTTTTATTTTTCATCACAGGTTCCTGTTTTGCCTTTTCCATTGGAAGGTGGTCTAGTACTACCTTTTCTTTTGCAACAGATTTTGGTTTTACTAACTCTCTTGATTCAACTTCAGGTTTTACATTAGCCTTTATAGCAGGGCCAGTTTTTGTTTGAACTGTTGGAATAGGCTCAAATTTTACCTTCTCTTCTGGAGCAGGTTCAGGTTTTGCTTGTTCTTTTGAAATAGGTGTAGGTTTTGCTTTTTCGTTTTTAACTAGTTCAGATATTGCCTTTCCTTTTGATAACTGTTTTTGTGTCATCTTTTCTTCAGGTTTTGCTGTTCCGTTTTGAATGTGTTCTGGTGTTTCCTTCTCTTTTGAAACAGGTTCAGGCTTTGCCTTCTCCTTTGGTATGTGCGCAAATGTTACATTTTCTTTTAAAACCAATTTAGGTTTTGCCTTTACTTTTGTAACAAATTCAGGTTTTACTTTATATTTTAAAAGATAAAAATTTTCCTTTGCTATTCCTTTTGGTAATTTTGCTAATGTCAATGTCTTTTCTTCTAGTGTAGGTTTTGCCCTTTCTTTAGAAATTTGTTTTAGTGGTACCTTTTCTTTTGGAGTAGGCTTTTGTTTTGCCTTCTCTTTTAGGAAATGTGCAACCTTCGCAATCTTTTTCTGAACATGTACCTTTTCTTTTACAGCAATTTCAAGTTTTGCTTTCTCTTCTGGTCCATGTTTTGGTGTTACTTTTTCTTTTCGAACATGTTTCTGTGCTTCTGTCTTATTTGAAACCAGTTGTGATGTATCTTTTTCTTTGGAAACACTTTCACGCTTGGATTTTTGTTTTAATGCTACCTTTTCTGTTTGTTCAAGTTTTTCTTTCTTTTTTGAAACCTGTTTTGATGTTACCTTTTCCTTTAAAACAGGTTCCTGTTTTGTCTTTTCTTTTGGAGAAGCTTTAGGTTTTGTCCTCTGTTTTAGAAAATGTTCTAGTTTTAGCTTTTCTTTTGTTGCTAGTTCAGGTTTTGGCTTTTCTTTCAGAACAGCTGTCGCTTTTGGCTTGTCTTCTGAAACAAGTTTTAATTTTGACTTCTCTTTTAAAACCGTTCCAGTTTTTTTTTTCTTTTGTGGAATAATTTCTTGTTTTGCTTTCTCTTCTAGAACATGCTCGGGTTTAGCTTTTTCTTGTGTTAAAGCAGGCTTGTGTTTGACTGCCTGTGTTGGAGTTAGCAGTGTTTTTGTTTTCCTCTGGGGAGCATGTTCAGATTTAGTTTTTTCTATTGAAGATAATTTTGTTTTTATCTTCTTTTTCAAAACCGATTCTGGTTTTTGCTTCTTTTCTGGAGCAGGTTCTTTTTCTGACTTCTCTCTTAGAATAAATTCTGGCTTTACCTTGTCTTTTGGACCTGTTACTGGTTTTGTTTTGGACTTTAAGTTTGGAGTTGGTTTATGTTCTGGAAAATTAAAAATATTTAGTTAATTATTATCTTAGTCTTATTATATAGATTCATCTTAAAAAATAAATAAAACTAATTATTTGTCTTTGAAATGACAAGTTTGTCTAGTCTGATTTTTGTTCTGGTTTTGCTTTTATATCAGTGTGGTTTTAGTGTAACATTGCTGGATCATTTAATAGTATATACAATAATGACTGGAAGGTAAAATTGATGCAAACGAGTCTCCATATTCGGTTATAGTTTTGGGTAAAACTATAGGTTTCTGTTTTCCTATTTATAAATGGTGGGCACTGTTAATATTTTTTTTACTTTTTTAAACAGTATTACAGATAAATAAAAATAGCAAATAAAATGTTTTAAATGGATTATAAAGTGACCTGTACCTTTCTTTACAATCAGCAATCCTTTTTTCTCCATTACTGCTGCAGCATAAGAAAAAACAGACTGTCTTTTAATGTATTTTATAAAGTATAACAAGGACTGAAGATTTATTTGAATTGGCTAGCAATAATATTTGAGAAAGCCATGAAAAGACTTGTTGTCATACCTTTAATTGTAACATTAACCTTTGCATCGTAGTCCTTAAGCTCTACAGGAAATGTGAACGAAATCTGTTAAATACTGAAATACAATACCGTCTATTCCATGTATTGTTTACTTATTGCACCTAAATATAATTTATTTGAAGGTAACATTGTTCAAAGGTTGTTTGATGGACTATCAACCCGTCTAGGGTGTACCCCTGCCTCTCGCCCTATGTGCACTGGGCACAGCAAACACTCATGACCCCGAATTAAGGAATAAGCGAGAAAGAACGAATGAATGAATGAATAATTGATTTTATTAAGTGAAAGTCTGCTTTTTAACAGAAAAAAGTTGAAAGCATAAGATTTTAAAAATATATAATTATAGCTTTCTCTTATTTCAGAATGTAGTAACATTTTAATGAAAGGGTATTTCATGGATTTGGTTTGTAAAAGAACAAATCCACCCTGGCATTTTGGGATGGTAGTGTGCCCACTGAATGTAAGCACAAATACTACCCATCTTTGCGCATATTTTGAGGTCGTTTTTGAGAGGTGATTCATTCAGTCCAATGTCAGTAAAGAAAATAACCAATGGAATGTTGATTTAAATGTCTGAAAAACATTATCTGTATGGGTCAAAGAAAATGCCCTGTAGACCTAATGGCCAGTCGGTCCCTGTTTGGTTGGTAGTGAAAATTTGTGTGCACTTTTAAAATAAGCAATAACACACAAAAGTGTGGATTTAATGGGTTTTTCTTTGGTAATATGGTAAAAGTTAATTTAATGTATTTTATGTATTTGTTCAAGTTAAGAGTTTGTGAGAGTTGGCAAATGATTTAGTTTTCTGCAGGTATAAACGCAAGGCTAAAATAAATCCTGACGATTTTGAAGATATTTAATTTATATTCTCTAAAAGTCACGATAATTTACTTCAAATTTAGGATTTAAGATTATATTGTCTAATAATATTTAATTGATTTTGTGATTCTCACCTTTAGGTTCTGCAATCTTGCTTAGATCCTCTTTATGCTTTCCTTTAAGTTTTGCTGTTTCCTTCATCTCTTCTTTTATTCTTTCTTTTGCTTTTTCATGTTTTCCCTCTGTTTCTTCTGCAGACTTTTCAGCTCGCATTTCTAAAAGAACATACAAGTCACAGCCCTCTTAAAACTAAGAATTGTTGCAGTTTCTCTGTTTCTCCCACAAAGGACATGCTTATATGTTACATAAATAATCACCTTGAATGGCTTTGTAAACTTCCTCCCGAGCTTTTTTCTCCTTGGCAATTTTTTCTTGCTCTAGAACTAAATTTTACACAACTTTCATGAGAGAGAAGTTTTAATATGATGTAAAAAAAAAAATCAAAATCAAAAACCCAATGGACACAGAAAAGTAAAAACTTTTTGTAAAGTGATTTAAATAATTGAATAAAATATTGTCCAAAAATGGAAACTTACAAAATAAAATAAATAAATAAACACTATAGGTTAAAATTTTTGCGTTTGAAATAGCATGAGATGAAACTGATTGGAGGATGAGATAATGTCCAGATACACCCAAAAGAATTAATCAAAGAATCAATACTACCACTATACTACCATTACTAATTGTTCATTTTGTTTTGTTATTATTAAAATTAAAAACAGACTAACTTTGAAATAATTAAGTTAATATAACATTATTCTGTATTAAGAATAATGCAAATCATATTTAAATAATTTTAATAAATAGTAGATAAAATAATACATTAATATTTTTTAAATCTCCCATATAATCTTCAGTAGTAATAATAATCATAATTCGGCAGAACTGTATGACCCATGTTGTTTGTGAATGTACTTTATAAGTTCATTTACTTATAAAAATGTTGTCATGTTGCAAATATTTTAATATTTAAAAAAAAAATTCTGTTTAATTTGGCTGATGCTGATTTGAAACATTTATTTTAACAAGGAATTGAAGGAGTCATTTAATATTTCCCACCAATCAGTGATAATATCATGAACGCTGACAGGAAAAGTAGATAAAATCACCGTTTCATCACCTGTTAGTGGATGAGAAATATGTTAGGCAGCAAGTAAATATGTAGCTGAGACGTTAATGCTGGCTCTCATAGAAAGATCTAAAAATACACAGTGCATCACAGTGTTTGTCATATGGGTTCACAAACCAGTCAGATTGACCAATGTTACCCATGTGATGATTTGGGCAATGTTCAACTTGGAAATCTTCTGTTCGGCCATCCATGAAGATCCTACTTTGGCACATACCACCTACCTAACCATTGTTGCAGCCGGATGTACACTCTTTCATAGGATGGTAATCCGTCATAGCTGTTACACATATCACACTCCAATTAAACAGGTGGTCAGGGTGCTATGCCTGATCGTTGTATAAGCAATATAGCCTAGTGATTAAAATGTGGGACCTCTGATCAGAACATAAGGAGTTAAATTTCTGGAGCAGTCTTGCCCAGTAAATCTCTTAACCCTCACTTTTTAATTTTGACATGTGTCTATTGTTTTAGTAACAAATTTATACATATCGTATGCTTCTACCATTTATACTAATAGGCATTTGTTGAAAACACCAAAAACAGAAAGATTTGATATTTGACATTAAAGGGGTGTATGTTTCCAGGAAAAGAACAAATCTATCCAGTTACTGTTGTGTGAAGAACAACATATTTTGTGTATTCCGCCTTATTTTTGAAAGGACCTTGAAAATTATATTCTATATTAATTAACAGCCGATGCTTAGGTACATAATTCAGTTATTAAAACATAATCCCACCTCCACCAAGCAACCACTGTGGATCCTTGAGCAATGTCCTTAACCCACAATTGCTGTGTAAAAAAGAGACCAAATGTAAGTTGCCCTGGATAAGAACGTCCGGCAAATACCAAACTGTAACTGTATAATAAATACTACATCTGTCTTATAATATTAAAATACATAGGAGGTCATAATGAAAATTAAATAATATGAATAAGCAGTTGTGTAGCTTAGTGATGCATTGTGGTTAGGACAATCGTCGATTCGATAGCAGGGAACTTTCTGTGTGGAGTTTGCATGTTCTCGCCGTGGTTGTGTGGGTTTACTCCGGGTATTACGGTTTTCTTCTACAGTCCAAAAACATGTACATTAGATTGATTGGTGATTCTAAGTTGCCCATAGGAGTGAGTGACCTGTCCAGAGTCCTTTTTCCATTCAGAGATCTGGGATAGGCTCCAGCAGACCTCTGTGACCCCGAATTAGTGAATACAGTACACGGGTATAGAAGATGAATGGATCAATGCATAAATAAATTAATAATATGAATAAGGAATGGATCATGTTGATCTAAACCTTTCACGAAACACACACCCAGATCAATACATGATAAAGACGAAGCAGGAATATTTTTATTTAAAAATATGGATAAATATGGCATCTGATTCAAGGTCACGTATGATGAACAATAGACAGTTATACCTTTTTCGCTCTCTTGCTGAAGATTCTTTTCTTGATTGTTGGTTTTCCTGCTTGTTGCTTCATGCCTTACATCATGTTTCTTGACCTTTTGTCTTATTTCATCATCATAAATGTTATTATTTTCATCAACATCATGAATAACAACTCCTGTACGAAACTGAGCATGAGCCACATTTTCGTTTGATTCTAGATCATTTTCTTTCTCTTTTACTTTCTTAATCTCATCATCCTTGACTTTGTCCGTTACTTGATCCTTAATGTCTTTGTTAGCACAGAGAGACGATAAGCTAATTGCAAACTTTTGAACATCCGTGTCAATATAAGTATCAGTATTACTTTCTCCCTCATTAGATTCTTCAGGAATTTGGATTTTTAATGATTTTTCTTCCAAAACATCACGAGAAACAGATTCAAAGTTGGTTTTGGCGAATGTTATGCTTGTCTCTGATTGGTCATTGCCAGTGCTTTTATTTGCATTTGGGTTTAATTGTGGAATATTTAAAGCAACAAATTTTTCCTCAATTGTTATATCTGAAAATATATCATCAGATTTAGTCTTCATTCGGTCTTCATCACATTCCTTTATCAAAGTATCAAGTAATTTTTCTGGTTCCTCCTCACCACCGACACCAGAATGGGTTTCTTCTATATTCTCTTCATCATTTAAAACTGTAACACGAATGGATTCCTCCTTAACGACATCTGAGAAAGCACCATCAGTTTGCTTTTTGTTACTCATGTTTGTCACAGTACCAGGAAATGTGACTGGTTCCTCATCACCACTGACACCAGAACAAATGGTATCTGAGAAGTAGGTACCAGTTTCAAGTTGATCTCTGTTGGGTAATTCTGCTGATTTGTCATCAGCGTGGTCATCAGAAACAACAGTACTTTCAATTGATCCCTCTGACTGGGCTTCTACATTGGTTTGGTCTTTGGGGTCCTCTGTAGATGCTGATTTTATTGGTTCCTTCTCATTAGCAACAGTAGACATATAAATATTCTCCTCATCTACAACCTCAGAAGATGTGTCATCTATATGAGGTAGTATTTCAAAGTCATTTTCTTCTAGTACGTCAATAAGAGAAGCCTCTAAGTTTTTAATTGTGTCTTCATCTGCCATGTCATGAATTGACTCCAATACCACTTCATCACTTTTTTCATTGGCTTCATTTGAGTCAGTTTTCTGATGCCCCACAATCCCTTCAGGTGGTTCTTTGGCATATAAGATGTAGGCACCATCTTCTACAGTTTCAAGTGGATCCTTATTGCTCACCATATCTACAGACTTAGCCAAGTGGACACCATTCTCCACTTTCGATGCCTTTCTTTGGTCCTTCATCTTTGTTATCTTGTCCCATTTAGCAATCTTTGCCTTCAGAAGCTGGCTTTTCACACTTAGATATGCCGCATCCTTTTTCCTGTTCAGGATCTCTGCAACTGTTTTGTGAAGCCATTTTGGGAAGGTTACAAACGTTTGATGAGTTCTAACCCAGTTCCATGCAAAGTTCTGACATTCAACAAGCAGGGTTGACTCCACAACTCAATTTTTATAATGCTTGTGAGTTGAAAATCAAGTGAATTATACAAGTTCTGTACATGTTCTATTGAATTAATAAAATATGAGTCTTAAATTGATAGATAGTATATCAATAGTGTTGAAAAATCTCTGCAGTAAAAAGGCAATAAAAGAACATGCTGTTATTGGAAAATAAATGAATTGACTAAAACTCTGATAACTCAATCTATAATTGAGACTTATAGTTAAATAATAGCCCACCTCTAAAGTATTTTATTTCTTACTCAACATGCAGGAAGTGGTAAAAACATTGGTGACCTCATAGAGTTTATCTTAAACAGTAGCCTGAATGATTAAAAATATTTAATATATTTAGTATTTAATGTTCAACAGTAGGAAGAATAGTGCAATGTTACAAAAGGTTTAAGTATAATAACCACTACCAGATGGAAGGTAATCATCCAAGTAAATCATAGGATCTACTTGGACAAAGTCTAGATTAATTTATATATTGGAACCTTTTCAAAAACTTTAACCAAATGGTTTTTGGTCTACCTATCAAGTCTACCTATCAAGTATATGTGGCCCTGTGGGCGGCGAGGTGGCGTAGTGGATAGCATAGTCACCTCACAACAAGAAGGTCCCGGGTTTGAATCCCGGGCCGGGATCTTTCTGTGTGCAGTTTGCATGTTCTCCCTGTGCTTGCGTGGGTTTCCTCCCATAGTTCAAAAACAAGATTAGGTGGATTGGTGATTCTAAATTGTTCATAGGCGTGAATGTGAGTGTGAATGGTTGTTTGTCTATGTGTTGCCCTGAGATGGACTGGTGACCCGTCCAGGGTGTACCGCCGCCTCTCGCCCTATGTGTGCTGGGATAGGCGCAGCAGACCCCCAAGACACCGGATTTGGGAATAAGCATGTAAGAAGAAGATGAATGAATGAATGAATGAATGAATGTGGCTTTGTGATAGACTGGCAACCCTTCCTGCTTTTTGCCTTTTCAGAGAGCTGAGAAAGGCTCCAGCTGTCCCATTGACACAGAATTGGGGAAGAAGTGGGTATAAATGATGAATGAATTAATAAATATTCTATCAGAAAGAAATGTAGAAAGAATTTTTGCTAACACAACAAACTGCACACTTCCAGTATGTACACTTCAAGTCAATTCTAACTGTCTCACCTACAGTATGCTGTAGTTTATTTTATTGTAGGTAGAAAAAATGTTTTTTTTATAAAATGCAATATATAATTTATCAGTTAAAATATGTAAGAGATGTGGCATTAAGACCACAATTATATTGATTACATTGATCCTAATTCCAAGTTTGCCCACAGTGGGGAACAGATGGGATATGGCCATTAGCATCTGCCATGAAAGCAGAAAGATCTGATTTATGTCTGTCAATCTGAGTTAAACATCAATAAGCAACGGTGGTGAGTAAATTCAACTTAGGTAGACACCAACACACACACACACGCACACGCACACGCACGCGCACACACACACACACACACACACACACACACACACACACACACACACACACAC
>JAOTRA010000002.1:643749-657596 GCA_026260255.1 Pseudolaguvia tuberculata | reverse complement strand
ACACACACACACACACACACACACACACACACACACACACACACACACACACACACACACACACACACACGTTTTCCTTTTTCGGTAAAGAGTCTCAATGTTTTTAGTGTCAGGAAAGCTAGCGCTACAGTATGTGCAATTTCTTAAACAAACAGGACAGACCCTGACAGAAATAATCAAAGATGTTTCCAGAATCCATCATCGAAGTTCATGCTTGTTTTTCCACAACAATGGCCAAAGACAACCAAAGAAACAAAACAAAACAAATCAAATAAATCGCGTTATAAAAAGGAATAAAGCCTAAAATTGGGAAAAGTAAACACAATCATATTTACACTACATACAAACAAGCCATCCGTTCTTTTTCAAACACTCGCTTGATGTCTCCAAAAAGTAGGCTGCGGCTTCGGAAAACACGCTTAATGCGGCACGTCCTTTTTATTGGAAGATGAGTCGAATACTGGATTAAAATGGAAACGAATTCTGGAAGCTTTATTCATCGTACGTGCATCGTATCATTGTTCAGGTCAGTGTGTGTGCGGTTTGTCATAATGCGTTTGCCTCTGGCTCTTAAGTTTTAGAGAGGTTTTTTTTTCCAATTGTCCAAGTGTATAGAATTAGTAAGTCCAAAAAAAGGACTGGAATTGTGTTCTAATTTGCAGGATTAAAGCACAAATCCACCCGCTTTGTAGACTCTCCTTTGTTTCATCTTAGAGATTGTCTCCCGGTTGGTACTGAGGCTCCGTGGCAGTGAAGTAGTCCTCCAAAAATGCCTGCAAGTACTCGAAGGTGGGTCTCTCTTCAGGATCTCGCTTCCAGCACTGCAGCATGAGCTCGTGCAGAGAAATAGGGCAGTCCTGAGGGCAGGGCATCCTGTAACCGCGCTCCACCTGCTCCAACACCTCCCGGTTATTCATCCCTAAAAAAAATACAGAAGTGACGAGTGCTTATATGGCTTCCTCATGGTCTGTACAAAAATCTTTCCAAAGACTCCAAAGTCCTACCTGGATATGGCACACGTCCTTTGGTTACCAGCTCCGTTAGTAGTATTCCAAACGACCACACATCAGATTTAATGGTGAAACGTCCGTAGAGAGCTGCTTCGGGGGCTGTCCATTTAATCGGAAACTTGGCACCTGGGAATTTGTTTGACAGAATTTAGGAACAGTGGGGTTTACAAAAACAGGACACAAATAAAATAGCCGTTCGACAAGACCCGTGTTCAGAACTCACAACATTCCGATCAGCTGTCTGAAATCATATCCACTATGCTACCACCTGCCCAGTTTGACTAGAGAACAATTGGTAATACTATTAATACTACAAGCAGTCATATTAATACTACTACATCCACCAGGATTGTATAGCTCTATCAATAAGATGTGATGCATTTTACAATGTTTTATTGGTACAAACATGAAATGTTAAAAAACTATACATTTTAGAGATAGGTCGATCCATATAATTCACCTAAATGTGCAGATTTACGGTCCATAATATCCTGTTATTTATTTGTTTAAATATTTCACTCAGAGGATGCTTCCTGCAGTTTGATGCATCAAGTGGACAACAGATGGTACCATTAATCTAATGCAACGGCTTCACACATCTGTTGTTTGGCTGTGTAGACCAAAAAAAATTTTTGAATAATGAACCGCTTAGAATAATTAGTTCACCTTGTCTAGCTGTGTATTCATTATCCTCTATCAGTCTAGCCAGGCCAAAGTCCGCAATCTTGCATACTAAACTGTCTCCCACCAGGATGTTGGCCGATCTCAGGTCTCTGTGGATGTAGTTCATTCTCTCAATGTAAGCCATGCCTGCAGCCACCTGAAAGACACCGCATAAGCTTGATTTCCAATATTGTTGATTCAATTATTTTTTACAGTCTAATTTGATTTAATACAATTCGCACCTGAGCTGCCATGTCTACAAGGTTCGGCAGTTTGAGGCTCCGTCCTTCCCCATCCTTTAAAAAGTCAAGCAAGCTCCCTAAAAATAAAAGAAAAAAAGATATTGCTATTATTATTATTATTACTTCAAATGTACACATTTCTGATATCGGATAGTAACTTTGAAAGGAACTTTAAAGTCAACCGGTGAATTATCATCAAAAGATGTTGAGGGTATTAAATCAATGGTATATAAAACATGCAAATTTTTATTTATTCATATACTTTTTATCCATTATTAGCTTCATTTAACAATTCAAAACTTGAGGCCTAAGACTCTTTTCAAAGGTAGGGTTGGGCACAACTTAAAAGCATCAGTTTAGACACTGGTACATTTTTAGTGTTGATATTTGAGTTTCAATTTACTGCTTAAATATTTTTTTATTTTAATGTATTTCATAGATTCATTTCCAATAGAATAAATGTTAGAATGTTTGTCTCTCTCACCTTTGCTCATATATTCTGTGACGATGTAAATAGGCTCCTCCGAGACGACAGCGTACAACTGCACTAGCTTGTCGTGTCTCAGTTTCTTCATAATCTGAGCTTCCTCCAAGAATGACTCTGGCGACATGGTTCCTGGTTTTAAGGTCTTCACGGCCACTTTCGTAGTGCCGTTCCAGGTACCTGCAATTTTATCAGAAAGATTTAGTACAGAATCGGATAAAGAACTTGTGGTTTAACACATGGACAACGGATTGAAAATCCTCTTCTGGCTTAACGGCTTTCAATAAATCACTTGCCATTGTCATCCAATGCATTTTAAATGGACACAGGCTGAAAAGCTAAACCCTGATTAAAGCGGTCAGAAGAGATTATCTGACTGACGACGCTTTCCCAGCCTGGCTTGAGATGTCGAAATGAATTAATACGCACCCATCCAGACCTCTCCAAACTGGCCGTTCCCCAAGCGCTTGATGAGCTGAAGCGACTCACGCGGGATTTCCCACACGTCTTTGGTTTTGACGGAAAGATCGGCAAGACGAGGCATACCTTTGTGGCAGGGGACTATTAATCTACAGCACAGCCCCGCTGCCCTCGCTGAACAAACACACACAGACAAAACAACGGCATGCTGTTAGAAACGTTGTCTAGACCATAACGGTCTGCAATTGCCGGTTTTGCTTTTACCGTGCATTCGGTCACAGATAATCGAATTTTTGTCTATGGTCAGTTGACTTAGATTTACCAGAGTAATGATGAACAAGCTGCTGCAGGGTCTCAAATTGAGCACGGGTGGTGATGTAATAGCCTCCATTGTCAAGCTTGCGGATCTTGTAGTGTTTCACATGATCACCTTTAACGTCATCCCAGTCCTGGATAGATAAGGAATACGCTCCTGTGGGGGAAAAACAGTAAATGGCAGTTGGAAGACGGAGAAACTCAGGCAAGACATCAGAGAAGTTTAGGTATGGGTTGGTACTTGCATATATTTCACTGAACAAAGTTTCTATAATTATCAGAATTTATTTTAAGGTAGTATGCTAATCTATATAAATCTTAAAGTAACTCCATGTTATGTGCTGTTCGCTAGGGCTTTGGACTAGATGTGTTCAAATCCCAGTACCCCAAAGCTACCATATTTATCTTGCATGATGTTTATCTGACTGTGAGAGTTCTTAGAAAACATGTGAGCCAAAAAAGCAACCGCCATCAAAAACTCCCCTAACAAGTTTGGTTAAGACTGTTTACATCTACAAGGCTACACCCAACCCCCACCTTTCCCACTAAATCTGTTATGCTAATTCTGTAATATTAGACCACTGCTACAAACCTGCCAAACTGGTTTAAAATCTGGCGCTTACCTAACCCGAAGGCGCTGAGCACACCAACTAGGAACATGTTTAGAAAAGCTGCTTGCAGGTATCTCACCGATGTAGATGAGTAGACATGGTCACCTAACACCCGACCAGGGAATTTTGAATCCTCCTTTGAACTTGAAATAGCTTTTTGACTTCTGAAATGGGAAGTGGTGGGAAGTGGTAGCCTAGTGGTTAAGGTATTGGACTAATACCAGAAAAACCGGGGTTCAATTCCCACCTCCACCAAGCAACCACTGTGGGCTCTTGAGCAAGGCCCTTAACCCACAATTGCTCAAATGTAAGACGCTCTGGATAAGAGCGTCTGCCAAATGCCAAACTGTAACTGAAATCTACTTACACTCTAAAATCAACCCTAGTCCAGATGGTGTACAATGGTGTACCCCAAACCTGTGTGTTTAATCCACTGCAGTTACTCTGCTGACTTATGACTCCTGTAAGGTAACGCTTGAAAGACTTTTTTTTCAAATTTCTTTGACCGGTCAGTGCTGGCCTTAAGTATTAAACAAAAAGTTGGTAGACGGTTGGGGCGGCGTAGTGACATAGTGGCTAGCATGGTCACCTCACAACAAGAAGTTCCCAGGTTCGATTCCTGGGCCGGGGACCTTTCTGTGCGGGAGTTTCCTCCGGGTACTCCGGTTTCCTCCAACAGTCCAAAAACACGCGTGTGTGTGTGAGTGGTTTGTCTATGTGTTGCCCTGCGATAGACTGGCGACTCGTCCAGGGTGTACCCCCTGCCTCTCGCCCTATGTGAGCTGGGATAGGCACCAGCAGACCCCTGTGACCCTGAATTAGGGAATAAGCATGTAAGAAGATGAATGAATGAATGGTAGACGGTTCAAGAATCTTTGTTAAAGGCTGGAGGAAGCCAAACCTCTTAAAAATTCTATGAGAGCAAAGTAACATGCATTGTAATTTATTATACTTGTTCTATTTACCAAATGGGTTTTATCATTATTTGAAAATTACAATAACCTCCATTCCACAGCGTTCCACATGGTCATTATCAATTCTTACATTATGAATTTTAACTCCTAACTATAGGATATCAAAAACACCTTATTGAGTCCTTACCATAACCTTAGACGTGTTCCCTAACATATGCTTTCATTGGGTTTCCACCGAAGCTTAATTATATGGACAGTATTATAAACCCCGCATCATTGGAGCCTTTACCATAAACGTTTTACTACATGGCCGTTTCCCATTTTAGGGTCCTTACCAAAGACTTGTACGAGGGCCATTAGGGCCCTATAATAAACTTCTTGGCATGTATGGCCTTTATAGAGCCTCTTAATAGAGCCTTTACATCTTTACTCTAAAATAGCCTAAAATCTTTACCATGTTCCTTACTTTAAATATATTATAGAACCCTAACCCCAGACTCCTTAGCAAGTGGCTGTATTAATATATTAAATCATCTAAATCATATTTAGCTGATTTATTTACCCCCCTCCACGCCCTCATATCTTTCTCTACATTTTCTCCTATTCTCTTTGTATTCAATGAATTTGTGAGTGTGTGTGTGTGTTTGTGTGTTAAGAGTTGAATATGTTGAGCACTACCCAACTCAGAACTAACTGCCCCAGGGCCATTAATAAACCAAACCAGGGTCATTGCCCTAAATTCCTTACCATAAAAAACATTTTTTTTACTTTCTACAGAGGCTAGTTACCTTTAGTGGTCTCACTTTCCCTGATGAGAAAAGTGCCCCGGGGATTTCCATTAGACAGCAGCTGCCTCTCTGCATCTTTCCGGCCGAGTTTCCCAAAGTACCAGCTGCAAATAGTGCGCAGTCAGCTTACTGTAAACTCAAAGAGCTTTGCAGATTGTATGTCACGTTGCACTGTGCATTATGGGTATTCTTTAGAACACACTATTTATGACCAAACTAGATGTAAAAAAAAAAAGCAGATTTCTTGAATTGTGTGTGTATATCCCATTTTAGAACTAAAATTGAACTCACTCTTCAGCCTGGATCGAATCTACTGGAGCCACGTAATTGCTGGGTATGTATCCTGTTCCACCTGTAGTGAGTGAGCGAGCCTCCCACCAGTCTCCTTCACTGTAGGACAGTGGTAGAAATACAAATTACAGCTGAAATAACAAAATCTGGATTATACACCGTCACAAGATTTTGAATGGCAGTGTAGATCTGCTAACAAGGAGAAACCAGATTTGTTTAGGGGTATGATATATAGACGTCCAAAAACCAACATATGCTTCAAGGGAACTATCACTGTAGTTTAAAAATATAAATTGGTTATCTGGTTTTAATTGTATTATTATGACATAATACTTACGTGCTGTTAAGAATTTGGAACTTCTCTCCTTTTCTGAAACTGAGATCGTCTTCCGTCCTTGCCTCGTAATCATAAAGTGCTACAAATAGTGTCACTCCTGCAGACAGCAACGAGAGAAGGCACGACATTAAAAATGTAGATTTCTTCACAGGAATAGAAACAAGATTGAAGAGGTGAGGAAGCAGCAACGCAAAGAATACTACGCCGATGAACCATTTTATTCCTAAATGTTGCTTATTCCCTAATTTGGGGTCACGGGAGTCTGCTGAAGCCTATCCCAGCAAGAGGCAGGGGTACACAGGGCAACACGTAAGCGAACAGCGTCACACACACACACACACACACACACACACACACACACACACACACACACATGTACTCCTATGGGGACTCCCCAATCAACCTAATTTACATCTTTTTGGACTGTAGGAGGAAACCAGAGTTCCCGGAGGTAACCACTTGACCGGGAATCAAACCCGGGACCTTTTTGTCATGACGCGACTGTGCTAACCACTACTCCACTGCGCCGCGCTTTTTAATTTATTTGTTTAATTTTAACCAAACAGCCCATAATACATTTAACTTATGCTTGATATTGGTGCTATTTCCTGTCGGTGTTTATGTAATATTTAGGAAAGGATTGTCCAGTATCCTTTTGTAGCTGTTCTAAAACTAGCATTAACATAAAATCCTCCACACGTCAATGACGCCACAAGTTGCAAATTCTTACCAATCAGAATAAAAGTTTTTAACAGTGCTGTAATATAAAGGTCTTCAATGTCAAGGAAAACTAAATGTCCTTCTCTGTGTAGACAAGACCACAATTCCTGCATCTATTAGCATAAATGTTTAACAACGACAGCAAAACAATATGCATATGATGAAATGTTAGGCAAGTGTCTCGTGACATGAAGCTGTCATGACTCTGTTCCTCGGAATTAGAGATAATCCGATAGTGATACTTTTTTAACAGGCATTTGCTTGTAAGTGACAGAGAACAGATTTTTTTTAGTTATACAAAAGGTTCAAAATTTGTGCAAGCGTTAAATTTTTTACTTCATTTCTGCAAACAAGACGTTTTTTTTTTACCTACATTAATTTAACTAAACATGTCTGAAACAAAAACAATTTTAGAACATTAAAAAATTCTAAGCCATCTGAAAACTAAGCGCTATTTTGTTTACCAACAATTGTTGGTAACAATTCTCAAAACATATTTTGGTGGATCCGATTCTACAAAACCAATTTAAAATAATCTTAAATATTGCAAACAATATCGGTTAAACCGATTATTAATCGATCTTTACTTAGAATCTAAGGGATCTGGGAGTGTTGTGTATCTTAATGATAATTTAATAACTTTACCTGTTCCACCACGTGAGCGTAAAGTTCCCGAGTGTGACGAGCTGTTCACTCCACCGAACACCGTCACAGTCGCCTGACTGACGGGTGCCTGGAAGTTGTTGTAGTTAGGGATGGCGGTGACCCCGAAGCTGGGGTAGTGTTGGGGTGTTGGGTTGGCCCCATAGCGGTACCCAGCATGCTGGGAAACACTCGTCTCTCTCTCATCTGTCAGTTTGGCTGCTTCTTTGTCCTTACATTGTACACAGCCCATTATCTAGATTCTGATTGAAGAGCAAACAGAACGCACAAAAATGCAAGCGGTAATTATAAAAACACTGCGACCATATGAACAAAATTAGCATTTTCATCTTATGCCACATTTTTTATTCTTTTGATGCACCAAATGTGTTGTTTAACCTTTAATTATTTTGTTAACCAACAAAATTATGCTCTTCTTCTGGTTTCCTGTTATGAATAAACCACATGGGTGAGGTTATAAGTACGGTCTGCACGTCACTGTTTGCTTGGCGTCAGTTCTGAGTTATGAATTTAGCACACAGCACTACTGTCTTACACTGACATGACTCTTGTAGCGGCACCGAAAGCTGCAAAAGTGACACGCGCCCACGGAGAGCAAGAAAACGCAAACAGATGTCTATTAGACATACCGCGGCAAGCACTGGGGCACCACAGCCAAGTACTCGCATTCCATTCAATTAAAGATGGAGTAGGAACATCTACGATTGGCTCATCTGTGAACCAGGCCTGAGAGGGAAAACAGAAGAAAAGTGGACATGTTTATTCTTTATGTACATATTGCAAAAATCTGCTTTCTAACAGATGTTTCCTCTAAAGAAAGTTGGGTAGCAATATTTTGGAAGGAATTTTAAAAAGAAATCAACTAAAAACGAGTAAAGGAAGATGGAGGTAAGGGTAAAAAAAACCTGGTGTCAAAGAATGATCTACAAACTGCATTGGTGTTTCAAGCCACTGTTTCTGCTAGGGGTGGTAAACTGTAGGTACTTTACAATCCAAGAGTCAAGATCAAATTCCAGAATCGATTCTTAAGCCACTAAGCTTAAGAAACTTCTTCTGCTGTGCTGTGCACATTACCATCTTTTAATTTAAAGCAGAAATGAAGTTTCTCTGCTTTTCTGTATGACACCATCCATCTTAAAACAGAGCATTTGCATTGATAAATGTTCTTTTAAATCACATTCACTCATTCATTCATTTGTTCTTGTTACCCACTTATTCAATAATTTGGGGTCACGGGGGTTTGCTGGAGCCTGTCCCAACACACATAGGACAAGAGGCAGGGGTTACACCATGGACAGGTCGCCAGTCCATCGCAGGGCACATACAGACAAAACAATCAATTCAATTAAATTTTATTTGAATAGCGCTTTTTACAATAGTCATTGCCTCAAAGCAGCTTTACAGAATAAATGATGAATAGACAAGTGATGAGTTTGTCCCTGATGAGCAAGCCGGGGTGACAGTGACAAGGAAAAACTCCCTAGAGTGGGATAGGAAGAAAACTTGAGAGGAGCCAGACTCAACAGAGAACCCATCCTCATTTGGGGAATACACAACGCTCCGGATCCAACGCGGTGGGGTGGCACATATAATAACATACCCACTAACTCCTATGGGCAATTTACAATCACCAATCAACCTAATGTACATGTTTTTGAACTGTGGGAAGAAACCGGAGTACTTGGAAGAAACTTGCAAACTCCACACAGAGGGTTTCCCTGCACGTAAACTTGTTGTGAGACAACCGTGCTAACCACTACCCGTGTTGCCCGGAACGACACATGGAAACGACAAATTATTAAGGACACTTGAAGAACGTAGTAATGATACTCTATACCTTGCCGCAAGTACATGTAATGCTGGGTAAAACGTTGTCTTATCCAAAACTTCAACTTCATTACAACCCCCACCCCCATATTTGATGTTGCGATTTGACAAAGCTTTTCTATACCTATTAGTTTTTCCCTTTTTGGCGTTTTCCTGTAGTCAGAGAAACAATATTGTTGATGATATTGTACAATATTTGGTTTAGGAAGCGGGGGTCAGAGAGCAGAATCTGCCAGGGCACAGCACCCCTGGCATGGAAAGTGTGCTAACTGCCTTAATCAAGGGCCCAACATTAGCTTTTGTGTAGCAGTTAACTACTGAATGAATGGAAAATTATAATACATTTAATGACCTTTTATTACTCATTCATTCATTTATTAATCTTCTTAATCCGCTTATTCCCTAATACAGGGGTCTTCTAGAGCCTATCCCAGCGTGCACACCAGGCGAGAGGGCGCCAGTCCATTGCAAGGCAACACAAAGACAAACAACTATTCACGCACACATTCACTCCTATGGACACTTTAGAATCACCAATAAATCTAATCTGCATATTTTTTAACTGTGGGAGAAGTACCCGGAGGAAACCCACGCAAGCGCGGGGAGAACATGCAAGTTCCGCACAGAAAGGTCCTAGGCCCGGGATTCAAACCCAAGACCTTCTTGTTGTGAGGCGACCGTGCTATCTACTACGCCACCGCGTCGCCCTGCTATTATCTTTATTGTTATTTTTATTATTATTATTATTATTATTATTATTATTATTATTATTATTAACAAAAACTAGGGTGGCGCGGTGGCGTACTGGTACTGGGTTCGATTACCGGGCCAGGGATCTTTCTGTGCTGAATTTGCATGCTCTCCACGCGCTTGCGTGGGTTTCCATCAGGTACTACGGTTTCCTCCCTTTTTCACAGAAAAAGGTCCAGGTTCAATTCTGGGCGAGGTCGTTCTGTGACGAGTTTACATGCTTTCCGCATGGATTTCCTCACACAGTATGTTAGGTTCATTTTTGCCCATAGGTGCGAGTGAGCGTGTGTATGGTCTTGTGAGTGGGTCTTGTGATACCCTGGCGACCTGTCCAGGGTGTACCCCTCCTGCATTTCACCTTTCAGAGCTGGGACAGGCTCCGGCAAACCCCTGTGACTTAATTAAAGAATAAGCAGTTATTGAAGATAAATAATTGAATGACCCTATTTTGAATAAACTCTCATTAAAGTACTTAAATCTTTTTTACCGTTAAACTAATTAACCTTCATTTTCTTAAAAAAAAAAAACTTTTTTTTTTCTTCACTTTGATGAGGTGCTATATAATTTAATGTCTGTACTTCCTCCAGATGAGAATCCAAAAATAGTTTATGGTTCATGAGGTTAGGCAGGAATAACGAGTGGATAAATTTAAAACTTTCAGTTTTACGGAATAACGGTACGAGCCGTGGTGAGAGCGCGAGACGTTTGCCGCACCAAATTACAGCATGTAAATCAAAACTTCCATTAGCGCCCCGCAAAACCCAATAACAATCTGACATGCTTTTTTTTCATCCAATAAAAAGACAAACTTCATGAATTTAGCTGTAAAAATAAGTCACAAGTGGATACACTCAAAAAAATAGTACTAAACTGTAAAAACTTACTTATTCATTTTAGCTTTATAACTATGAAATGTGCGTTAAATAATGTTTATGACAGGAGACAAGGCGAGCAGACCTAATTAAAAACTTAAAACATCCTCTCCTGTCTCCGATCGACAGGATCCGAACTAGTGCACAAAACTATTTGGTTTATATTTGTTGCTTGTGTGACCACGAGGTGATAATTCAATCTAAAATTTTAACTGTAAGCAAGACGTCTCTTCGGTCACAATGGCAGTCGTGGGACTATAAAATGACACGCCGGCACTAAATATAGTCCCGTTGGTAAATGAGGTCATATTATCACTAAAGCCTGCCATATTTTTACTAAAGAGTGTCAAGTGGGTATTAAATAAAATTGCACAGACCTTTCAGAGCATCATATTAGTACTACGTATGTTTAAACTAACCAGTGTTCCCTTTTATAGTAAATTGTCTTATTGGTAATAAACAGCTACACTGTTATTGGGATAGTAATTGCTCAAAAGGAGCAGTGGTGGCTCACTGAATTGGCACACCAGGAAGACATGGATTCAAGCCCCACCAACGTTAAGGGAGATCAGGAAGACCTGGGCTCAAGCCTCACAGCCAGCAAGTCAGCCTTTGTTGGGGTTTTGAGGCTTCCTGCCCCTGGGGGAGGGTTGTACCATAGTTCTGACCATCCAATATTGGATATGCGGAGAAAAACAAAAAATATATACTTCACTATATGTTGTATAACAAATAAAATTGGAATTTTATTTAAATAGTATCTGTACTATTAATACATTGGTCCGCTTCTTCCCTACTTCTGGGTCACCAAAGTCTAGTGGAGCCTATCCCAGCGCACATAAGGCAAAAGGCAGGGGTACACCCCGGACAGGTCACTAGTCCATTGCAGGATCAAACATAGACGAACAACCAAACATACGCTAACACTCTCCTATAGGCAATTTAGAATTACGAATCAGCCTAAGGTACTTGTTTTTAGACGGGGGGGGTTAAAACGGAGCAGTCAAAAAAAAATTTCTTGCCTGGGAATCAAACCCAGAACCTTCTTAATGTGAGGCGACTGTGCTACACCATAACACCACCATGCCGGCTCTGTATTCTGCCTCATGGCTACTAAATAAATTTGCACTGGCACTTTTGTTTCCTTTCCCAGTCATGTGACTCAAGTGTCATGTGGTATAGTGCCAATGTGGCTGTTAAGTACCAAGACAAATCTGGTCACTACTAAATACCATCAAAAAACCATTAAACATCATCAGATCTGCGTCAAATGACCAACAAATCCCTCAACTACATTTTCTTTTGTAATTAACTTATAATAATGAACTATACAATATTAATAAACCAATGACAAAAATCTGAACACTACGATATGACCTTTTTGGTGTATCGGCCACCATTTCACTCGACTACTTCTGTTCTGTGAAAGTGTATCCTCCAGTCTGATGTTTAGCTAACAGGAGATTACATCTCCACCAGTGTTTTGGTGTCGCACCAGCAACCAGGCCCCTTTACATATCCAACACAAAACAAAACAGTCTATCATATGGCATGGATTTAGGGTGGAGAGTTGGACCTGTCCAATGCTGTTTACTCATTAGGTCACTTTATAAGCATAGCCTGTTCCTATGTAGATACAAAGTAACCCATCATCCTCATCCTCCTCATCATAGATACATACAATGCACGCACACATAGACAAAAGCAAAGGAATATAAAGATGTGTATTTCTCTTTAAAAGGCTCGCACTGGTGCAAAAAGAGACAGTCTCTGAATTTCTAAGGCTTTTGTATGTCCACAGCAGCACACGATCAGTGCCATGCAGTCAAGGGACAGAGGCCTTTTTTTCGCAATTGTCTGACACATGAGGCTGCTATTTCTGCTGCGCATCAATCCCTGCTGCAAGAGACTCGAGCATCTCAACCTCCTCCACCGAGAACCATTTTACCTTCAATTTTACACCAGATACCATCCAAAACAGATCCGTATAATCAAACTTTGAATTTGTCTTGAATCGATTGAATCTCCATCGCGATGCGGGTTTTAATTCAATCGATTCAATGGGAGCGATCATCCAACAGCCGAAATCAAAAACAGCCAGAAATATACGCTTACCCGGCCCACGAGCTGTGTTTCTGCTGCGTACAATCAACAATACGCCGAGATTTGATTCTTCTTTTTCTTGTTGTTTTATATTTTAATTATTTCCATCGGCGGAGAAAAAACAACAACAAATAGCAACAACCCGAAACCGCTTTGGGCTGATCCCGTCGCTGAAATGGAACAGACGTCGGCGAGGGAGCCGGGCTGTGATTGACACGCGTCTCAACCAATCGGATTGCGCGTTTGCCTGCGCTGATTTGGACACCACCCCTACTGTAGGTCCCGCCTTCCCTGCCATTACACATGCTAATTCCGGAGTCACGATGAAAGCGTGGTAGAAAATGAGCTCGTTAGAAAAATCTTTCTTTCTTTCTTTCTTTCTTTCTTTCCTTTTCTTTTCTTTTCTTTCGTGAACTAGTATCAAAATAGAAAGCTGCTATTGGTCGCCATGGCTACCTTCCCTATCCACATACACCAAATCCTGTATGGTTTTATAATGAAGGAGATGTGGGTTTGGACGTCATTATATGGTTAAAGATGCGCGCGCAGACACACACACGCACGCGGGCGACAATTGCAGTGGCCTCCATGTCGCGCTGCTGAGCAAGTGAAAAGATTTGTCTTGTTTGGCTTTAAGTTTTTGTGAATTTCATTTAAAAAATCATGGCGGATTAGAAGACAACAGTTTGTTTTACACGTTCAGGGTTGGGGGTTTAATTCCCACCTCCACCCTGTGTAAGAGGAGTTCATTGTGCTTTGGAGGGGTGTGTGTGTGTGTGTGTGTGTGTGTGTGTGTGTGTGTGTGTGTGTGTGTGTGTGTGTGTGTGTGTGTGTGTG
>JAOTRA010000002.1:605035-620246 GCA_026260255.1 Pseudolaguvia tuberculata | reverse complement strand
TCTCTCTCTCTCTCTCTCTCTCTCTCTCTCTCTCTCTCTCTCTCTCTCTCTCTCTCTCTCTCTCTCTTTCTCTGAGTATTTGGAGGTTAAGAACCTGACTCAGGAAACCAGCAGCGAGAACTTCGTGGTTCTGTGACTCGAACCCCGATTTCAGATAGCAGTCTAGCTAGCTAAACTACTGCACTACCAGTAGTACTGCAGTTGTTTGCCCAGTTTTTACATTGGCTTATTTTGGGTTGACTGCTGATTCTAAATTGCACATAGATGTGCGTATATGTCTGTTTGCGGCCTTGTGATGGACTGGTAACAACTCCATGGTGTAGCCCCCCTGCTTTTCAGTCTTCAGAGAGCCTGAATTAGGGAATAAGCTGGTGAAGCAGATTAATACCTGAAAAATCTGAATGATAATTAACTATCTTTATGACTTTTTCACAAATTGAATTTCTAGTCTATAACCATAATGTTTCATCAAAATCCCAATAACTTTAACTTGAATGTACCTTAAATGAGAAATCTGAACACCCTTGTACACATGTGGTACATGTGGTACCAACTACCATTAAGAAAGTTTTCTGGTTGTTTAACAGCTATAATCACTTCTGGCTCTAAAGCTACTATATGACATCGTCTCTTTCCCTGCTGGTTTAAACCATAAATGCAGAGGGTTTGTTTATTTTTTTCAGTATGAATTATCCAATGATACTGACTGAAAAACCATGACATGAATAAAGGTTTAAAGTCAGCAGTGATGATGCCAAATGTTTTTCAGGTAGATTTGGGGCCAGATTTAAGCTTCCATCAGTAATAAATAGTATAACTATAGCTACTTTTTGATGCTGAGAATGAAACATTTTATTAAAGAAACCAAAACTGGAAAACATTCTCAATAAAACAACTGCCAATAGATGCACATAAAACTAGAAATATACTGACTATTTTTGTTGTCTATATAATCAAAGGCTTTAAAAGTTCCATAAAGTATTCAGGTAAATGGTTAAGGATTGTAGATGTTGAAGTCAGATTTTTCCAAATTTCCAAAAAGGGTCTTAAGTAAAATCATTTTCACATTTGTTGCTCACCATTACAAATGATGCAGATATAAAACTATTTTTTAATGGTAGAAACTGAATTGAAGCCCCCACACACCCCAAAATTACAGACTTGTTTAGAGCGATGTAAGCTTTGTAAGCAATTTCTGGACAAAATTAGGAAAGCTACAATTAAAGCTTTATAATTAAGCAAAACATTAAGAGAGGCTCAGTGGTTTTACAGGCAAAGACAAAAGAACAAATTGGCACCTTTTAGCTCATTTTTTTTGCAAACAAAGTATAAAATATAGCAAAGATCCTTGACGTCCAGGAGCTAAGAAGCAGCCTCATGTCTTTGAGAAGGCACTCATTTATCTGTGTTCATTCTACTAAATCCTAAAAATACCAATTAAGTATTATAGTCATGTTTTCTTCTCTTTTGGAGAAAGTGGACTAGCATTAGTCATCTGTGCGTTAAGCAACAGGAATAAAAGTCTTAAGAAACAAAAAGACTGGAGCTTCATCTAATAGCAAAATAGGAATCAATCTGGAAAAAGTGTGCTCAGGTGACCAAAAACTTTTCTCAACATAGTGTATATTTAAAAACACCAGGAAACGTGTTATATAAATGGTGTGTGTCTTTTTTTTTGACCAGTGTATGATTTGAGATGTGCCTGGAAAACCAGATCACTCACGCTAATTCCGTATTTCAGGAATCAAGCATAGATATTTTTGGTTTTTGTCTTCTGGTAAGCAGCGATCTTCCACACCCAAGAAGAGAACAAGTTGTAATTGCTGGTTAATGCAAGAGGCAGCAGGCGCGGAGAGTTTATGCTAAAGATATCTGCTCTAGATTGGGAAACAAATTTAAGCTTTCAATAAACTCGCTCCACCACTAAGAGAGGGTTTGAGTTTTATGAATGGAAGGGTGCATGGTCTCCTCTCAAACTGATTGTTGGAGAAATTACAGGGTCCCATCTGGAAATGTGTCCGGAAGTGAAGCCTGTCTCAGGGGTGGTATTCATGAGCAAAGGATTCGTAACCCCTAATGTACCCCTCATCACGTTTACTCATGCATCATGGGTAAAGTGATAGCTATAGAATGTACGGTGACCCACGGGATGTGTACTAACTCATCAACTGCGTATGTAGTCGTTTACTCGGTAATGACTGGTTGGAGGCTGAAAAACCCAAACACAGGGGCAATCAAGAGAAAATGAGAATTGCTGAGCAAACAGAAAGACTGTTGTTAATGAAGCAACTGTGAAAAGTTAGGTCATTTTAAACCCTTTTATAAACAAAGGTGTGCCCAGATAGGATAACTTGCAATGTCTTGGACTATTCGTGAGAAATTTTAAAGAAACAGGACAGTTTATTAGGCAAATAATAATAGTTGGCTCATTTTTAAGACTTATATAAATTATGGTTTGCTTAGATTCAATGCACTGCAAGAGTTTATACTATTCTGAAAGTGTAGGATATCTACTGTAAGCTTCTTCATTTACAGGCCATATTAGCTCCTTTATGTTTAATGAACTCACAACTCTAACTTTGGTAGACTGGAAAAGGATCTTTTCCAAGAGAAATGCATCTTCCAGGTTGGTGGAGTAGTACATATCACGGTCGCCTCACAACAAGAAGATCCTGGGTTCGATTCCCTGGCTGGTAATCTGTGCGGAGTTTGCATGTTCTCCCTGTGCTTGGGTGGGTTTCCTCGGGGTACTCCGCTTTCCTCCCACAGTCCAAAAACATTCAGATTAGGTCAATTAGTGAATCTAAATTGTCCATAGGAGTGAATGTGTTTGTGAATGGTTGTTTGTCTATGTGTTGCCCTGAGATGGACTTGTGACCCATCCAGGGTGTACCCCTGCGTCTTGCCCTATATGCGCTGGAATAGGCACAACAGCAGACCCCTGTGACCTTGAATTAGGGAATAAGCGGGTAAGAAGATGAATGAATGGATCTTCCAGGCTGAAGGAAACTACTAAGACCAAAGGTATATGAGAAGGTAAATGAATGTAATAAATGAGGACACATGTTAATGAGTGTGTGTGAAGAATATGCAGAAGATTGTGTTAGGTATACGAGATGTTTTGCTGCAGTGATCTCTAACAAAAACAGTTACAAGCAGAACTATCCACTATTGCAGACTTTAAGAAGTTAGTTTCTAAGGGCTTTGTTTATGGATCTACCCGCACCTGCCTATACAAAGTTATATAAGACATACATGAATCAAAATATGGATATAAATATCTGATTATCTGCACAGCTTCAAAAAGTTGACTTATACAAGTAGGCATGCCTTATGGCAGAAGGTTAGACCTCGTTCTTGTGATGAACCCGTTCTTATGGAATCTGCCATGCATGTAAGTTTCTTTTTTGTTGTTGGATATTTGTTTGTTGTAAATATCCAAAATAAATTTTCACTAATGCTAGAAGTTTAAACCTAGGAATTAGGTAGCTGGTTGTAGTATTTGTGAATGAAAACATGGTAGGGATTATCCATGAGAATATATTGAATGCATTTAACCCAGGGTTACTGCTAAAATACACGACATGCTCTTTTATTTAGATTGCAAGATCACAAAAGGAGCATTGTTTCGAATAGTCCTAAAGACTTCAATTGAGCAGGTACTGGTCAGTCTATATTGCACTACCAATGGTACTCATACTGTATATATGATAAGGTATATTTATTTGATCCTTTCAGAGATGACGAGGTAGGCTCCAGCAGATTTCATGTGACTTAGGGAATTATAGAATTAGAATTAGCAGGTATCGAAAATAAATAAATGAAATGTATGCAAGGTCTTTTGGAAAAGAATATGTCTACCAAATGTCATAGATCAAGGGCTGGATGTCAAAATACTCAACTTTATCTCTGTCTGCCAACAACTACTTTTTTATTACAGTTAAATTAAGACATGTGTAAAAGGCAATCTGGCAACCCCAGTAGAAATGCATGCCTTTAATTGAAGTATGTGGAATGTTTAACAGTGCAATATAGTATTGTTTTAACCTTCAGTAAAGGCTAAGCAAATACTTTGCGGCTTTGAAACATTTTATGGGCGTTTCTATTAAAAGACAAAAGCAACAATGTCAATGACCTCTGGCCAGTGAATGATGAACGAAGTAGATAAAAATATTTAAAATAGACTTTGTGGTCATTCCTCTTTCCACCACCTTCACTATTTCTACAATGGTAAGAAGATGCCAAAACAAATGTGCCTAAACACCAGAAAACGTTCCACACTGATGCCCACAGTCATTAAGCGCAATAGCCCCATTAGCTCAAAATGTGTTCCTCTTTGGCAACCAGAATAGACTCTCCAGACTTTCCCTGACAGGTTGTTAGAATATGTAGTTGGTCAATTTTGAGGGTAAAAAGTGCTGTGCATAGACTGTAGACTGATATCTTGGCTTTATAGAATGCAATAAAAAAAATATAATATAATTTATCTTTATTTTTACTTTCTGCTAGTGTTGCACCTAACCACAGCTGGATACGTGTTGGCCATTTTAGACCCACAATTAAGACTTTGCCTTTTTTCAGCACACGATAATTAGAACGTAATTTGTGCTCTTTTCTGTCGCAGCGATAACCGTTATGATTATGGCAAATCTCAACAAACCTATTTTTGGATTTGACCTTATATTTAATCTAGTGCAGCATGCATGTGTTTTATCCCTGGATGGGTTTAATTACAACAACAGTAGCTTTCGATGTATGATTTTCATAAAAGAGGTTGTTTCAAACTTTATTTTTATTGCCATGGTGCTTCCAAAGCTTAACTTCTTATCAAATGAAGAACTTTTGTACAGACATTGCCTGGACACAAGGAGGCTAAGAAGGAAGTCAAACTCAGACTCACTTCTTTCAAGTATTCAGTTCATTTAGAAACTCAAAAACATGTCAACTAATAGAGTATTGATGAAAGAGTTGGTTCTTTAATCGTCTCTGGAAGACAGTCAGGGTCTATGTGATTCTGACACTGATGGGAAATTTAATGACATCACCTTGTTGGCAGAACTTAAATAAGTAGGCAAACTTATCTTGCATCTTAAAAAGGCAAACACTAATCAATTACAGCCAGCTGATAAAACATTCATATCAGCTGATCTCATCATCTGTAATATCACAAAATCTTGTCGTGATTGATCTAATCGGAGGGATGGTATGGGTGCAGGTTGTCTTTCCAGTCTTTATTCATTATGGACTCCTGGATACTAAGATGTTTTGTGTATATTTATGATATACAACTCTTGTGAATTCTCTTGTGAAAAAAGCTGGCGGAAAATAGAGAATAGTGGCGATAATACACCATCTCAATAAATCAAATATGTAATGTAATGGGGGGGGGGGAAACACGGAGAGCAAACTGGTCATGAAAAGGTCATTTAATTGTTTTGTCGCAGGAGTATAGAAACCTTTTTTACTACATAAAAAAGGTCAATTAACTCCACTTCAAAAGGACCCTTTGTACCAATACTCTTTTATGAAGTTATTCGATCAGCCCATTATGTCGCAGCAGGTTAAGTGTTTGAGTCATTGTTGATGCAAAATGTCAGGAAAATTATTAATTAATCTATGGTAAGGTTCTAATCATAGAAGGAATTTATGTTGGAGCTGTAGGGTGGATGGGGAAGCACCAGGATTTGTTTTTTTTTTAGGTAAAAACATTGGTACATCCAAAGCACTGTGACCCAATGTGTTGTTGTAAACATAGATTCAAGTCAAGCCGATTTCAAGACACAGGAAAAACTCGTTGTTTTGGAGTTTCAGATGTACCACTTTTCACACCATTTTATAGCAAACTACAATTCCAAACTCTCTTCTTTTTTCCTACCAGCCAGAGTTCTCGATTCTGACAGCTGGAATGAACCTTGTCAGTGCATACTTGAACACTGGTTATCTTCTCTTTTCATGGTGCCATCCTCAAGTGTAGAAACTTCATTCATGTAGTTGGATAAACTGCAGCAATTTATCACAACAGGTTCTTCTCCTGTCACCTGTCAAGAACAGGAATCTGAAGCTGTCATAGACACTAGTTCAGAAAACGATGTAATTTTTGTGAGTGTGTAGTACAGATTTGGCTCTGTGATAGACTGGTGACCTGTCCAGGGTATCCCCTGCACTTTGCCTAGTGACACTGGGATAGACTCGAGCAGATCCCTGTGACTCTGACTAAGGGGGTTATAGATAATAGATGAATAGATGGAGACGTTTAGCTGTATATGTAATTGTGTTTGTTTTTTTAAAATGATTTTGTTATTTGATTGTCATTCAGTGCATATGAGTCAGACAGATTTAGAATCCTGCAGCCGTACACGAGAAACATATTTTGGTTTTGGCAGTACTTCAGCTATTTGTTTTGTTGTGTTTTATAAATGCAAAATAAACGGGGTTTTGTGGGCAAATGGAGGGTAAATAAGGAAACTCAAATAATTTACTAGGATATTTCTCCACAGAAGTTATGTTTGGTAGATATTCAACAACTGGTGGTAGAACTAAAAGTCCAGACTTCCTATCCTACGCACATTCCAAGTGAAAAGAGACAAAGCATTTTCTGGCTCTGTTTCCTTTGCGGCACCTCAAAGCGTCCAGGCTCCAAATACGTTTTTGCAGTTACAGAGAATACGTTGTGTTTATTTGTTCACAGGCCAAACCAAAGGGCTTTTTCTTTCCAAACACCTTGTCTAGATTTCTGTCTCCCTCATAGCCGCTTAAGAGAATTGAACCACCCTTGTGTTTATGTTCCTTTTAAAACATGTCAGCTCCACTGAAACAACAGACCAATCATGATATGGATTTTGTGTATCAGTGCAGAGATCTTTAGTTAGTGTGCACTATGATAAAAGTGTTCTTCTAAAAATAGGTTTTGTGGATTTTGGAGTTCAAAAAAGACTTTGATGTGGGTATTGGGGAAGAATACCAATACGCATACACATATTTTTTTTTTGAGAGAAACATAGGGATTGCCTTGCTACGGTAAATGTACCATATTCAGTAATGCCCAAATATGGTAAATTTGATATGTTTTGTGCTTCCACACCATAGTGATAAGAAATTGGTACCTTGCATCTCGTATATTTTCAGTGGAGACGGGCTAATAACATATTCTGAAGATTGTGGGAGTAACATAAGTGCAAAGCCAAATTTCCTAACTATCCCCCTAAGCAAATCCAGACTTTATAACATGTACTTCCCCAAAACTTTGCTTAGAATTGGGTAATTAAAATGATACGGCAGGAGATCTACACCATAGCTTATCTGATTGGTTAAAAGTTGTTTGTTTATATTTTATTCAGTGCTCTCTGTTTATTTATTAATAAAGGAAGAAGGCCAGTGTCTGGTCAGGAGCTTTTCACTAAAAACCTTTCAGAACTAAGACATTTATATAACTTTTCCTGTCTGCAACTTCCGGGTGGCCGATGGGCAATCTTGGTCCCGAAAGGTTGGTGTCCTGTTGAGAGACACATCAGACACATCTTAGCCAAGCAATCTTTATAGGTATTCTTGAAACATACAGGTATGTGTGCTGAAGAAAGTTTTGCGAAACTGCAGACAATTGCCTAAAAGTCGTGTATAGACAATAATAGCAGGAGACATGGCTTTCCTATCTTTTCATTTTAATCAGCCTGTCAACTATTTGTACAAGTTACATACCTGTCATGCAACATGTCCTTATTATGGAGTTATACATTCTTGCAGAGACTTTTAATATAATTTAGTGTAAAATATGCATAAACCAGAAAATTAATGTTCACTTTTGTCCATATTTTTGTCCACATGATACCATATTCACAAATCCAAAGAAATACCAGAAAAGTGGTAGCTTGGTGGACCAATGCTCTAACCTCTTAGCTACCACTACCCTGGAAATTTACCATTATGTTTGTGGACACTTTACCACACTAGTGTTCCAGGATGTTACTTTGATGTTTTTATATGTTATAGTATTACATTATTCCTTTACTGGAACTAAGAGACCCAAACAGTGTTGCATCATGACAATGACCCTGCACACAAAACCTCTGAAGATGTGCTGTGCTCTGAATAGTTCGGAAATAATGGTTATTATAGGAGAAAGAGAGACATTTATCCCAATTCTTCTGTCTATATAGTGTATATGGATAAAAAAATCTATACAGTCATCATTCATTCATCTTCTTACCGACTTATTTCCAAATAACCACTACGCGTAAGTCCAATATATTACTAAACTTTATTGGCTTAACCGATTAATGAATACGTTCTAGTGCTGTAAGTTTTTTCCACCCAACTACAATATGCCATTATAGTCATCAAAATATTTGTCTATGATCAGAGAATGGGATTTCAACTAAAGGTGATGCTCTCAGGTAAATTATGTGAGAAAAGATCTGAAAAGTGAACCATAAAGATAGAACAAATTGTATCTGGTGCAGTGAGTGAGTTATTTAGAACCATTTTAATCCCAGCCATACCATAGACATTCATGTATACTTTTTAAAACCAAACCTAGGCTTTACAGCAAAGCAAATTATAATGAAATTAACCCAAATTATATTCTTTTAATCTGAAAACTTGTTTTAAGCTATACGTTCACCATCCATTATCTTTGAGGATCCATGACATTTGTGTAAAACACCCCTTTTCTTAATTAAAGGCCAGAAGTGTGCCAGAGCCTGAGATTAGGAGCTATGTGTGTGTTTGTAAATGAGAGTTTGAAGTCCACACGGTTTTCTTCAGTGATCTCACTAACCTAGAATCTAGTACCGGTGGGATTGACTCTAAGGGCCCAGGCACATTAAGGGGGAGCCTGTAGAGGTTTGTCTTTTTAGTAGTAACTGTACTGAATTCTTTCATTGGGTGCTAAACTGCATGAAATGCCCCTGATCATAAATCCCATGTTACTGCCATGAAGCAGCTTTTAACTGTGATGTTCCATGGAAGCACCACAGTCCTCAAGTGGAATGAACGTCAAAAAGCGAAGCTCCTTTTTTATTTGAAATGTTTACTGCATTTCTAAACCACAAATACTAATATTTTCCCTATTGAAAATGTTCATTATATAATTCTTGTGCTTTGTAGAAAGCCCCCCCCCCAACACACAAATACAGACATGTAGGGCAGAAATTGGAATCAAACCCCTTATAGTTATACACAATAATAATTATTGTTAGCATTATTGTAATAATTATTGGGCAAGTTACAGTGTAGACATACCCGACTGATACATCTCTTAATACCACCACTATCAAGTTGCATTAATAAAAAAAACAATAACATACTAAACACAATAAAATATAGTGCAGCAATGCAGAGTGAGAGACATTCACATATTGAGGGTTTTTGGTAAATGGTTAAGGCTCCAAACCTGTACTACAACCAATGCTGTCCCATCTACATCATCTGCAGCAGTTCCGAATCAATATTTATCTAATAACATAGCAAGAAATTTACAAAATACATTCAAATGCAAATAAATTGAACAGAATTCTAAAAATAAAAGAGCTGCTTCATAGGCATTTACTGCTAGAAAACGGATCTGCAATTGCAATAAAGTATTAAACAATAAAACTGAAACTGTTTCTCAGAAGCGTAGCCGCTGTTTGAGCCAACGCTTTGACCTTCCGACCAATTAGAATGAAGAATGTGTAAACCAACAGCACTTAGTGTTATGGTAATGGAATGGAGTTTACATGATAAACATGCTTTTGTTTTTAATTGAGCCGTGATTATTAAGAGCTTCAGAAGCCGTCTACTTAATTAGCAAGTTCTGAGAATTCATTTTGCAATCTACAAACATTTAGCGCTAAAATAAATCCTTGTTTCTTATGGATTGTCAGTCATTTCTGTCTGGAACACAAAGTCTGTGTACTGACAGTCGTTGATTAACAATATACCGTCTTATTCAACTTAATAAGTTAAATAATTGTTATTTGTTTAGGTTTCCTCTAGCTTCATCTTGTTTGGTAACAGTTATTAGTAATGAATTATTAGTTATTAATTAGTAACATGAAATTCATTCATTCATCCTCTTTCCCGTTTATTCCCTAATTCAGGGTCTTGGGGTCCGCTGGAGCCTATCCCAGCGCACATAGGGCGAGAGGCAGGGGAACACCCTAGACAGTTTGCCAGTCCATCGCAGGTCCACACGTAAATGAACAGCCACTCACACACACATTCAGTCTCATGGGCAATTTTGACTCATCAATCAACCTAATGTACATGTTGGATGGGTGGAGGAAACCAGAGCACCTGGAGAAAACCCATGCAAGCGTGGGGTAATTAATTAATTGAAAAATCTATTTACCAGAACCAGTTCAGATCCAAGATTTATCTAATAACATTAAAAATATTAAATTAAATATATAATACATTTAAAGGCTGTAAGTTAGCATTACTGTCAGCGCTGGTCTGGAAGTAGTGAATAAACATTTTCGTGGAAGATAACAAGCTAGACCTCTCCTTACAATAGCTTACTTTTCCTGAAAAAAATACGTATTTTTAATTTACGTCCAAGACCAAATCAATTTCTCTGTCAGCCATTCATACTCAACCATACAGATGTGTTTTGCTAGCCGACCTTTTTTCTGTCTTCTGATTGTTTGATCAGATTAAAACTTCTACCTACTTCCCTAAAAACGCACTACGGACCAGTTAGTGGGCTCTGGCAAGCTTGAAATCAGAAACCTTTGATAATCAGTCTTAAACTATATTATCAGTGGCAGATTGCTAATTTGTTAAAGTTTTGGGCAGATTAGATGAACATGGCTGGACTGTAATAAAAAAATCTAATGTTCACATGAATAATATATACTGGAAGCAGTGCAGCCGAGAGAAACTTTCATTGCTAGGGTTTCCCTCAAGTGGTAAGTGAAGCCTGCAGTGACGGCTTCCATAGTTTAACACGTGCACGTGTTGAGTTTGGCAACGTTGAGTGTCTAATTACCACGTGTGTGTGACGTTAGGTTTGTAAGAACTTGATTGTAACTCAGACGGCGTTAAGTCTGTAATCATGAATGCTACATTCCAGATGCCTTTAATCCTCATATTTACTGCTGTGCGGCTAGCGTTGAATGACTAGCATTAAGTGAGTAAAGACACATCAAACAATGCTGCAATTTTTTTCGTTTTTTTTCACAGTAAAGATGCTTTAAAGGTTTAAGGGAAAGCGAATTGAGCTGCTCAAACAAATCTGGATAAAGAGAAATTGGGGTCATTTGAAAAAAGTATCGAATAGGTCCAATGCAACATTCTACCCCTGTTTCAAACAAACACGCCTTTCCCCAAAAAAAGAACTGCTAAGTGCCTGTAATAGAGCAGAACTAAAGCCGCAGTGTGGACTTTCGCAAGCGGCATGAATCAGCAGCAAATCTTGGCCTCACTCCCGGAACAATGAATGAGCCGTAGTAATGGGGGGCTTGTATAGGCCCACGAGTGCACTGTATTCTCACTATATCTGATTTTAAAGTCTTATAAATGTTTCCACATCAGAGGCTAGTCCGGTCACCAGATAAACCTCATACATCGTTACTAACAGCCGTTGCAACAGGTCATTAGGTTAATAAAGCTTCGGTATCAGAAAAAAATAATCACATTTCTAGGTGACTTAAAGTCAAGAGCAGATCTGAGTGGTGCCTATTGCTGCATCTAAATTTACCTGGTCCCCCCAGGACAAGCCTATATTTGGATCCAGACATGGTTAGCTCAAAATATTAATCAAAAATTTCAGTAGAGCCTCAGACATTTTGAGGGATGTCTGAAAATACCACCACCACCTCTGCTTGACCTACAGGAAAAAGTTCAGAGCACTTACTGTGTCCTCAGACTATCGTCTGGGAAAATCCCTCACATGGGAAAATTTAGACAGTTTCTACATGTTACTGGAAACTTCTAAACTTGGATGGATGGACCTGAATATGATTATTTCTAGATAGATTATTTCTAAAGGTGATTAGCTTATAGCAAAAAATAACCAGGTGTTCAGTTTTTCAAATAGATTAAGGGCAAAAAGTATTTAGTCAGCCTCCAAATGTGCAAGATCTTCCACTTAAAAAGAAAATCACATTTTTAAATGTGTCTGATTTTTAAAGAATTTATTTATTTGAATTTGGTATTTGGTCACCTACAAGATTTCTGGCTCTCACAGATCTGCAACTTCTTCTGTATGTGGCTCCTCTGTCCTGCACTCATTACCTGTATTATTGGCCCCTGTTTGAACTCGTTATCAGTATAAAAGACACCTGTCCACAACCTTAAGCACACTTTAAACTCCACCATGGCCTAGACCAGAGAGCTGTCAAAGGACACCAGAAACAAAATTGTAGACCTGCACCAGGCTGGGAAGGCTGAATCTGTAATAGGCAAGCAGCTTGGTGTGAAGAAATCAACTGTGGGAACAATTATTAGAAAATGGAGGACATACAATACCACTTATAATCTCCCTTGATCTGGGGCTCCATGCAAGATCTCACCCCGTAGGGAATAAAATGATAAAAAATCCCAGAATCACACAGGGCGACCTAGTGAATGACCTGCAGAGAGCTGGGACCAAAGTAACAAAGGCTACCTTCAGTAACACACTATGCTGCCCGTGACAGATGTGTCCCCCCTGCTTAAGCCAGTACATATCCAGGCCCATCAGAAGTTTGATAGCGAGCATTTGGATGATTGTGAGAATGTCGTATGGTCACATGAAACCAAAATAGAACTTTTTGGTATACACTCTACTTGTCATGTTTTGGAGAGCAAGAATGCTGAGTTGCATCCAAAGATCACCATTATGGAGCATGGGGGTGGAAACATTGTGCTTTAGGGCCGTTTTCCTTCAAAGGGAATAAGGATGACTGCTCCATGTAAAGTTAAGAATGAATGGGGCCATGAAAACCTCCTTCTATCAGCAAGGGCATTGAAGATTAAACGTGGCTGGGTCTTTCAAGAATGACAATGATCCCAAATGCACCGCCCAGGTAACAAAGGAGTAGCTTCGTAAGAAGCATTTCAAGGTCCTGGAGTGGCCTAGCCAGTCTCCAGATCTCAATCCCAAAGAAAATCTTTAGAGGGAATTGAAAGTTCGTGTTGCTCAGTGACACCTCCAAAAAAATTACTGCTCTAGAGGAGATCTGTATGGAGGAATGGGTCAAAATACCCGCAACAGTGTATGAAAACCTTGTGAAGACTTACAGAAAACGTTTGACCTCTGTCATTGCCAACAAAGGGTATATAACAAAATATTGAGATGAACTTTTTTATTGACCAAATACTTATTTTCCACCATAATTTGCAACTAAACTCTTTAAAAATTTTCTGGATTTTTCTCATTTTTAGAGGTATACATATGATGAAAATTATAGACCTCTCTCATCTCATCAAGTGGAAAAACTTGCACAATTGGTGACTGGCAAGGTGTCCACAAACTTTTGTCTACAAACTTGTAACCCAATCAAATGTCAGCAAGCGCTTTCTGGAGCAGCCAGGCATTTCTGGAGCTCTGCCAGGAAATGGGTGGAGCTTGTGAGGCTGGGAGTATGTAGAAACGTTTAAGGACTTTATACACGTGACCAGACAAACAAAAAAAACAGATTTAAATGACAACAGCAACAAATGAAATATGCTCGCTTTGAGTATCTACACAGTCAGCAATAAAAACACATAACTGTTGTCTCCGATGACGTCTTTGTCTCTGCGCTCGTGGTGACAGATGGTAAAGTGCAACATTACACCAAGAATTAGTGAACACCCACATCTGACTGCACTTGACTCTTTAAACAGGGGAAAATGCTGTGTAGTAATGTAATAGTTTGCACACTGCTAATAGCTAATGAGGCTCAAGTCTGGCGAAGGTCTGGATTTTAGACTGATAATTATCATGCTCACAGGTAAATCAATTGTTATGTTTATTGATTCATTCATTCATCTTCCAACCCACTTATTTCCTAATTGTGGGTCACATAGGGCATGAGGCAGGGGTACACCCGGACAGGTCGCTAGTCCATCGCAGGGCCACACATAGACAAACAATCAAGCACACACACTCACTCCTATGGACAGGACAAATTTAGAATCACCAATCAACCTAATGTAAATGTTTTGGACTGTGAGAGGAAACTAGAATACCTATAGAAAACCCACACAAGCGCAGGGCGAACATGCTAACTCTACACAGAAAGACTCCTGGCCCAGGATTCGAACTCGGGACCTTCTTGTTGTGAGCGACAGCGCTAGGTTGCTGTGTGGTCTTAGCCCCAATTTGGTCGTCCGAGATCCTTTTGGAATTCCTAAAGGAATTTTATAGTCCAACGCTTAAATTAGTTTTTCTTTGATCACTAATTTAACATATTCACTTACAAATGATTAACAAGCATTTAGCGAGGTAATGCAGAACATATCAAGGGTCGATGATGTAAAACTCAGACCTGAGTACAACTGAGAATGAAGAGTGAGTTATTTAACCCAATTGAATCAGGATTCGATCATATATAGCAGCTTTAAACATTATACTACTTTTCAGAGAATACATTTTTTCTGCAGATTTCATTTAATCATTCCTTCATCTTCTAACCTGCTTATTCCCAAATTAGGGAGGTCAAGGGAGTCTGTTGGAGCCTATCCCAGCACACATAAAGCAAAAGGCAGCAGTACAGACATACATAGACATACAACCACACATTCACTCCTATGGGCAATTTAGAATCATCAATCAACCTAATGGACATATTTTTGGACTTTGGGATGAAACTGAAGCACCCAGAGAAAAACCACTCAAGTGTGAGAACATGCAAAATGCAAATCCCCCATAGAAAGACACCACTTGCCCAGGAATCGAACTTGAGACCTTCTTGTTGTGAGGATGCACTAACCACTACGCCACTGCACCGCCATTTTCTCTGCAGTTAAGAAAATAAAAAACATGTTAAACATGCTGACACTGGAGAATTTCTTTCCTTCTGTAAGAATACTTTTTTTAGTTTGTTACTCTTGATCACACTTTCGATTGAGAATAAACCTACAAATGTCTTTGCGAATTTATTGCTGCTGCAAATTATTCGTCAAATACCCAAATGAATAATCTCATTACTACTTTTGGTAATAAGAGCATGCACACCATGCACACTCTTCAAAAAGTGTGTGTGTGTGTGTGTGTGTGTGTGTGTGTGTGTGTGTGTGTGTGTGTGTGTGTGTGTGTGTGTGTGTG
>JAOTRA010000002.1:580615-604935 GCA_026260255.1 Pseudolaguvia tuberculata | reverse complement strand
GAATAAGCGGGTAAGAAGATGAATGAATGAATGAATGAATGAATGAATGAATGAATGAATGAATGAATGAATAATAAAATTAAAGTATAAAACTTAAAGCATTACATTTAAAATAATTATTTGAGGGTCGGAAAAAACCTTCAACCCCCATTTATGATAGAATCAGTCCTTTATATTAGGTAACAGAACCGTGGTATTCTACAATACATTTTATTATTGTTTAAAACATTTGGCAGAGGTTATTATACATTTATCTTTTCCCCGCTCAGGGGTCCTGCAGTGTTGGGAATCAGACCCTGGTCAGACCAAAACCTTGAGTACTAAACCTTTATGACAACAATTCTACAGAAACAGATTCGGCACGTTGACAGTGTTTTTGCTCATCTTTATGATCTTTTTAGTTTTTATCAAAGCAATGAATATATCTCTATATAATTTATAATACAGAGTTCTCATTGGTCAGACAGGGTTATTACCAACCTGGCTTTGCTTTTCATTGACCAAATATTCCAAATAAATGACTAAAGCGATTGGGTAGTTTGCTAACATGGAAAACACTTCCTGTGGTTCGAATGTGGTTTTGTCCACAGGATCTGTTCCAGTAAAGCTTAATACCCCAACCTGTAGGTTAAAAAGAAATATAGAAACATTAGTCTTGATTACACTATAGCATTGTACTGCTTATTCTCTCTCTCTCTCTCTCTCTCTCTCTCTCTCTCTCTCTCTCTCTCTCTCTCTCTCTCTCTCTCTCTCTCTCTCTCTCATATAAAATATATAAAATGTTACTATTGCGTCAAGGCTTCAAATAAAATTCAACCTCAAATTATAATTGCATCTGGCAGTGTGTGTGTGTGTGTGTGTGTGTGCGTTGGACTTTCCTTTTGGTCTTTTTGAAGAGCCCAGTCTATAAACTTCATGGTGATACATTTCTCTTTCAACTGTGAGAGAGTTTTTACAATGTGCAGCAGAACGTTTGGCTCAGAGGAGTTCTCCACATTCTCATCATCAACCATTCCCACCCAGGTCTGGGGAAAAATCACAGACTTGTTTTTAGATATTTGCACCAATACCATGCATTTTATGTGATTAAAATGCCATGTTTATTGTAGTCATGCATCAATTGATCAATCGAATATTCTACTTTATAGTCTACCCCTTTTCCCCACACTTGTCCATGCTCCCTTTCCCTCCTGGCCCAATCTACCCAATTGTATTGGTCCAAACCTCCAAATAGCACTATTCTACTATTCTATATCTTTACTGCCATGTTTTAACCCTACCAACTAAAATGTCCATCCCTCACCATTAATGTGACCCACCTTTTTATTCTGCCTTGGACCACCCCTTGCAACCGCTCTGCTCTCATGCTTCTTTACTGTCCTGGCTCAACTCATCCAAATGCTAAGGTCCAAACCTCTCCACTGCACTTTAACCCACCTGTTTTAACCAAGTAACTGATCATATCTTGGCACTGACTAGGCTCACCTCCATGCTTTGGTTCATGCTTCATAAGTAACATTACCTTAACTCTCCCATGTACCATTATCCAGTTCCAATCATGCCTTTTGCAACATTCACTCCTTACCACTCCATTGTCACAGTTTTTCCATAACCCTGGCTCACTGTTCAACACTTTTTTTCTACCTCATATTACTAAGTATGTAGACTCAGCGCCATATGGTAAGAGATCCTCAGGCTAAGACCAGTGCTATTGTTCTATCAGGAATTGTCTGGAAAAAGGAACAAGAAACCTGAATTGCTTTAAGATGTTGACCATGGCTTTCATAAAGCAGTCCAATCGTGAACAATCTAAAGAAACACACAAAAACAAAAATTTGGTTTAAAGACAGATTTAACGTTGGCATGCTATACCCAGTAAAATTTACATTCGAACCTCTTATGATTCTCTAGATCTGGAACGCACACATCCAAGAGACAATTATTTCGAGAAGACACAAGTCGGTCCAGCTTGTCATAATGTCCGAGCTCTAAGTACACTTTCACCAGAGCAGTATCGATATCCTGAGGGAAGATCTGACCCAGATCGCTCTTTCGAATCTCTCTTAAATAAAGGCAGAGAAAGGTCAGATACTTGTAGAACATGGAAGGGGTTTTATTGTATAACTCCCTCAGGTCTTTGGCATCGCTCACGGTAGGAGGCTCAAATTTAAGATCTTCCTTAATGAAAGACATGTCTGGGTAAAGGCAAATGAGTTCTCTGGGGTCCAAATCACCTTTACTGAAAAAAAGAAAACAGTTTAAACCTGTTTAGAAGAAATTAAAGCATGTTTTAAAACATGATTTACAGAAAAAGAAGTTATATTACATAAAAAGTTCTTTGGCATTGAGAAAGTCTTCTTTGTAGAAATGAATCCATCCAGAGGTACAAACGATACTTCTGTGCAGGTTCTACAAGCAGACATGTACGTGTCCAATAACATGAACATTAGGTTGATTGGAGATTCTAAATTGCCCATAAGAGTGCATGTGTGCATGTGCGCGCATGTGCGCATATTTGGTTGGTCATCTATTTTATCTATGTGTGTGTGTGTGTGTGTGTGTGTGTGTGTGGTTGCTCTGTGTTGAACTGGCAACCTGTTCAGGGTGTACCCATGCCTTTCACCCTATGTGCACTATGATAGGCTCCAGCAGACCCCCGTGACCCCGAATTAGAGAATAAGCAGGTTAGGATAATGTATGAATACTGAATGACAATGAATGAATAAATGAATGAATGAATGAATGAATGAATGAATGAATGAATGAATAAAAAAATTACGTCCATTTGACGCGCTCAGACACAATTAAAAATAGAAGAAGGAAAAAAGCAAACGAGGAAAGCCTGATTAACTTTGTCTTGTAATCCTAAATCCTAAAAAGCCGAATGCATTCCCATACTTTAAGACAAAAAGCCGCAGTGGGAATTAAATCCCTGCATTTCCTGTTTTCCAGAAGACGTGATGTTGATCATAATAGTATGTGTTGCACATGAGGTCATATGAGGGGATGATTTTGTAGGATTAATACACAATCTTTCTCTCTTTAAGATTTCTCAGTCTCTCTCTCTCTCTCTCTCTCTCTCTCTCTCTCTCTCTATCCATCTAAATTAAACTTGCTGTACTAGATGATCTTTGCAGTAAATTCCAGCTGACTTACTTATCCTAAGAGGATGAGGATTAAAAACCTGCCCAGTTCAGTTTATTTCTTTATTAATTTTTACCTTATAAGAGTCTTGAGGCATAAGAGCCTGAACTCCATTCAGCAGTGTAAGCGCTTCGTTCACTTGCTCACATTCAACCAGCTTTTGGATTTGATCTTTCAGCGGAGTCTGTGACAGACGGTGAATCTCGCGGTCAGTGACGACAAACACCCCGTCTGGAAAAAAAAAACAATTTAAGAAACAGGAGAGTGTTTTATCACACTTTGGCAACCTATCACGGGCCACCAGCATGTTTAGAGAGATGTAAATAAACCTAAAGTGAATTTTCTCATTAGGGGATGAAAACCTGCCAAAGGGAACAATACAGCATACAGTGGTGCGAAAAAGTATTGGCCCCCTTCCTGATTTCCAATATTTTTTTCATGTTTGTCACACTTTAATGTTTCAGATCATCAAACAAATTTAAATATTAGTCAAAGATAACATGAGTAAACACAAAACACATTTTTTATTTGAAGGTTTATATTATTAAGGGGAAAAAAATCCAAAACTACCTGGTCCTGTGTGAGAAAGTGTTTGACCCCCTGTTAAAACATAACTGTGGTTTATCACACCTGAGTTCAATTTCTCTAGCCACACTCTGGCCTGATTACTGCCACAGCTGTTTGCAATCAAGAAATCACTTAAATAGGACCTGCATGACAAAATGAAGTAGGCAAAAAAAATTAATAAATAATAATAATAATAATAATAATAATAATAATAATAATAATAATAATAATATCCTCAAAAGCTAGACATCATGCCCAGAAACAAATGAGAAAGAAAGTAATCTATCAGTCTGGGAAAAAAACAAAGACATTTCTAAAGCTTTGGGACTCCAGCGAACCACAGTGACAGCCATTATCCACAAATAGCAAAAACATGGAACAGCGAAGAACCTTCCCAGGAGTGGCTGCCTGACCAAATTTATCCCAAGAGTGCAGCGACGACTCATCCAAGAGGTCACATAAGACTTGCAGGCCTCACTTGCCTCAGTTAAGGTCAATGTTCATGACTCCACCATAAGAAAGAGACTGGGGGCAAAAATGGTTCCAAAACAAAAACCGCTGCTGAGCAAAAATAACGTAAAGGGTTGTCTCAGTTTTACCAGAAAACATCTTGATGATCCCCAAGACTTTTGAGGAAATACTCTGTGGACTGATTAGACAAAAGTTGAACTTTTTGGAAGGTGTGTGTTGCATTACATCTGGCGTAAAAGTAACACCGCATCATCTGTTTGTGAGCTCAAGCTGAAGCAAACTTGGGTTCTGCAGCAGGACAATGATCCAAAACACACCAGCAAGTCCACCTCTGAATGGCTGATGAAAAACAAAATGAAGACTTTGGAGTGGCCTAGTCAAAGTCCTGACCTGAATCCTATTGCGATGCTGTGGCATGACCTTAAAAAGGTGGGTTATGCTCGAAAACCCTCCAATGTGGAATGAATTCCAACGATTCTGCAAAGATGAGTGGAACATAATTCCTCCACAGCTCTGTAACCGACTCATTGCAAGTTATCAAGTTGCTGCTAAGGGTGGCCCAACCAGTTGTTAGGTTAAAGAGGCAAACACTGTCTCACACAAGGCCATGTAGTTTTGAATTTTGTTTTCCCTTTATAATATAAACCTTCATTTAAAAACTGTTTTGTGTTTACTCATGTTATCTTTGACTAATATTTAAATTGGTTTGATCATCTGAAACATTAAAGTGTGACAAATATGCAAAAAGATTGGAATTCAAGAACACTTTGTCACACCACTGTATCTGCTCGTCTTTTCAGGTCAGGGGTCAAAGGTGAACCTGTGGTTGAGAGGAGCGATTTGCCGTTGTTGTATAAGATGGTCTGTTTCAGCTGCTGGTCCAACATGCTATAAACATGAAGTGATTTGCTCTGCAGCACCAACACGTAGGGGAAATGCACCACTGCATCATTCACTCCATCTGACCAAGGCAAAGGGGGTCGCTGGGATAAACCACTTTTCAGCACGAACATTCCTGCACACAGATAAATGTGTACATTTGAATCTATCTACAGTTTATAGAAGTACACTTTCTGCTAGGAGTGAGTGTGTGTGGTTGTTCATCTATGTGTGGCTCTGTGTGCGCTGGGATAGGCTCCAGTAGACACTCTAGACCCTGAATTTAAGGAATAAGCGGGTTAGAATGAATGAATTAGTAAATAAGGTAATGCATTAATTCATTATTCTCAATTTTCAATAAAAAATGTTCAATTAAAAAAATTATAATTCATTATACAAAAAATATATATTTCTGTTGGGTTTCATTAAAATGAAAGAAAAAAGAACAAGAAACTAATTCATTCAGCCCATTAAATAAGGTTTATCTAATTACTTAATTATTTATCAATAAATATTTATTTAATTGTATTTTATAGGCAGAGTGGTTAGCATGATCGCCTCCCAACAAGACAGTCCCGGGTTTGATTCCAGAACCTGACATCTTCTTCTGGGTACTCCGATTCCCTCCCACAGTTCAAAAACATGCACATTAGGTTGATTGCTGATTCAAAATTTCCCATAGGAGCAAGTGTGTGTGTGTGTGTGTGGATGGGTGGTTGTTTATGGTGTGCCCTGCAATGTACTGGTGACCTGTCCAGGCCTCTTTTCCTATTTGCACTGTGACAGGCTCTAACAAACACAGAATTAATGTAGAAGTGGGTAAAAAGAAAGAATGAATGAATGAATGCTCATGCTCTCTTTTTAATCCTTTTATTTTCCCTATTTCCCTTTAACATTTATTTTATTATTTTATTAGTTTCTTACATTTAAATGATTTAGATATATTTCGAATATTAGTGTTGTGTAAATTGTTTCTTTCTTTCTTTCTTTCTTTCTTTCTTTTTCTTTCTTTCTCATTAATTTTGGATCTTATAAACTCACCCAAGTTTCCTGGGCCATTTAGAAGGTATTCTCCTTTCACACTTTCTTTAGCCAGAACATTTTGCTTTCCCAGGTTGTGTGTGAACAGTTCGAGCGTGCTCTGAGTCTGGTAATCATGGAGAATGTATCTGTCACTTGTAGCTACGCACAGGCAAGACTCACACACAGCCAAAGCCACAGGATCCTGAGCCAGAGCCACGTTCCCTACACATTCCCATCTGTCCACACACACCTTGAGTATGCTCACTGCTCTCCGTTTGGTGGAGGCGGCGAAAAGCTTGATGGAAACCTGCTGCGAGTGAACTGTGGGTTCGCCGAGGCAAAACAGAGAAATATTCTGGATCTTTTTCAGAGCTGCTATGGGTTCCAGGGAGAACATGTTTAAGACTGTAATAGAGCTGTCCCACAGCACGAGAAGGTGGTTCAGGAGCGGGATGGCCTTTAGCTGGCTGATTTCCCCACTTCGGCCCATCTGTCTTTTTGTTACCTCTTGCAGCGTCTGACGTTCTCCGTGTTTGGTCTTGGAGCTCATAGTAAAATGTTGGATGGCTCTGTCTTTACTTCCGATGTAGAGATTATCACAGGAACATTCCATACACCGAATAACGGATTTATCTTTGCCTTTGGCAATCAGCTCTTTTTCAAACAGCAGTAAGGAAGTAAAGATGTCCATAGTTATTTCTTTTAAGTTTTCGCTTGGAAGAAAACGGTTCAAAAGTCTATCTGCAGTACGTATAGTCCTACTCCTACTCCTCTGTGCATGTAGTTTGACCCTGACATGTGACTCATCCTGAGAGGAAACCAGTGTCAGCACTTTACTTTAAGAACAGTGGACAAAATGTGTGTACATTAACTTCAGGAAATGCCTTTGAAACCAGTCTGCGCTTCTGTAATGTTTAACCAAAATTCCTGCTTGATGTCACTAATTTACATTTCTAGCATTTGGTAATTGCGCTTATCTTATTTTTTAATCCAACTGAGTAGTTAAGGCTTCTTGTTTAAGCTTGGTGGTTCTGCATTGGGAAAGGCAGAACCACATGATAGATTAGGGAACAAGTATGTTAGAAAATAAATGAATGAATGAATGAATGAATGAATGAATGAATGAATGAATGAATGAATAATCACATGGCTGCATAAAGCAGAGAAACATGTCTAAAATATTTGCCTGACAATAGAATTCACACCACTTTTTTATATATATGGTTTTCCTTTATTTCCCAACCCTAGATTAAATAAGCACCATTAGTTAATAATAAAATTGTTGATCAGTTTGTCTAAACATTAACGTCAATTATCCATCCAAAATGAATCACACGTTTTATTTTTTTAAAGTTCCTTAACGTCTGAACAAGGTTAACCGATTCCGATAAGGAAACAAACAAGACATACAAGTAAGAAAAACATCAGAACACATCACTGTTAAAAAATGGTGGTGTCTTTCTTTCTTTCTTTCTTTCTTTCTTTCTTTTTCTTCTTTTCACTTCTCACGTCCGCAGTCGGTGCACAGAATGTCATCACGCTGTGTGAGGAAACCGCGGCCCACGAGTGACACCGAGCACTGCATGCATGCAAAGCACTCGCTGTGCCACTGCCGCTCCTCGAAAGAGATGTATTTCGCTCCTGCCAAACCTGTACCGAATGAACGCTGATTATTTACACAAAGGTATACACGTTTAATGCCGTCTCATTACCCACAAAGCTTCCTACACTCAAAACAGAAGTTTGGCAACTAGGAATGATAAAATCTGCGTCCTAGGAAACTAGGTTGCTAGGAAACGCCTGGAATAGGTACCACGAAATTACTTAGAGTATGAACTATGGGCAAGAAATGAATTAGGATGTGTAAGATCTAGAATGATTTCAATGCATTGTAGGAACATGTGGACATTGTAATAAAGACAGGAACCTGAAAATAAGGAAGAGCTCATGGGAAGAAGACCAATAAGAAGAAATCACGATGAATAACAGAAAATACTGAATAGTAAGAACTATAAAAAGATCAAACAGCAATGATAAACAATATTTTGCAGACTTACTTGTAATAGCTTTGGTACAACCGACACATTTTTTGGCGTACAAGTTGCTAAAGCACTCCAGACAGTAGGGATAGTTCTCTCGCGAGGTAAAGCGCTGACCTGCTAGCTGTTTCTTACAGCCAATGCAAGTGAAACATTCACGGTGCCACGGCTTGTCATTGTAGGTCACCCCACCAGTAGTGATGGCCTTCAAAATGCAGAACAAAAAGACAGTAAACACACAGGAACCACCAGAGGTCGCTGTCACTGAGGTGCAAAACAAGCTCCAAAACTATTCACATACAGACGGTGGTATCTTTATAATCAAATCCAGAATTCTTAGTGCTATAATGAAGGTCAGGTGCTAATAATGCTTAATATAATTTACAACCATCTGATGACATACAACAGACTTCTAGTTTATTTGGAGTACCTGTAGTCAGTCAAGTGCACCTCTAGCAATTTTAAACCCTATGAAAGAATTATAGTCTTGAGCCCCCTACCATGCCCATTTCATAGCAAATATACTATTACATCACTACTAGTACTGTTGCTACCGATCTTAGGAAAGACAAAGATACATGGGCACTTAAAAACAGCTCAACCTACCATCCTTATTGGCAGCCCTGTATACCAACCTTTTTTTAACCATAGGATCGACTGTTCTATTACTTGCTGAACATCGCAAAGCCACACATAGACAAACACACACACATAGACAAACACACACATACGCACACATAAACAGGACAATTTTGAATAAACAGTCAACCTGATATACATGTTTTTGAACTGTGGGAGGAAACCGGAGTACCTAGAGAAAACCCATGCAAGCGCAACAAGAATATGCAAACTCTGCACAGAAAGACCCAATGCCCTGGACCTTCTTCTTGTGAAGCGTCCGTGTTACACCACTCTGCCACCGCGCCACCCCCAGGAATATTTACATATAAAATAATATCTAAAGTGCACTTCTCACACTGCCATATTGTTTAAATTCCGACAGCTGAAATTTAATCCAGTAAAAGCCTTGTTCATTTCAGAGCTCGTAAACTGGTGTCACTTACTTTCTTGCAGGAGCAGCACTGATAGGCAAACTGCTTCTCGAAACAGGGGACACAGAAGTAGCTGTTATCTTTTGGTATGAAGGATTTGGTTCCTATCGGCTGCTGGCAGCGCTGGCACAGAAAGCAGGTCTCATGCCAGCTGTTTCCTTTGTAATCCATTTTGCGTGAACCTACGGCAATGTCAAACAGACCATATTTATATAGATATTTGAAGGGGCGATCATTTACTTTGGAATCTTTCCTCAGCACTAGCAGCTTTTATATGTCATTCCTGTTGTGTGTTATCTATTCTGAACTGTTCTTTTAATGCGCTTATTACCCAAATCAGGGTCACAGGGACTTAACGAAACTTATCCCAACACACAATATGGCGAAAGGCAGGGTTACACCTTGGACATGTTGCCTATATATCGCAGGACAACACGTAGATAAATAACCACACACACATAAACACACACCCCTTTGGGCAATTTAGAATCACCACTGAACCTAATGTAATGTAATGAACAGTGGAAGGAAACCAGATTATCCAGAAAAAAACTCATACAAGCAGAACAAAAACATGTAAATCACAGAAATACCTCTTACCCAGGAATCAAACCCAGGACCTTCTTACTGTAAGTTGACCATGCTAACCACTAGGCCACCACCACCAACCAACCACGATTTGTATATTTTCCTGGGCCGGAGATCTTTCTGTGTGGAGTTTGCATCGTCTCCCTGCACTTGCGTGGGTTTCCTCCGGATACTCCAGTTTCCTCCCACAGTCCAAAAACATATATATTAGGTTGATTGGTGATTCTAAATTGCCCATAGTGTGTGTGGTTGTTTGGCTAGGTGTGGCCCTGTGATGGATTGGCAACCTGTTTAGGGTGTTCCCCTGCCTTTCACCCTATGTGAGCTGGGATAGGCTCTATCCGAACCCAGTGACCCCAATTAGAGAATAAGCAGGTAAGTAAATGAATGAATGAATAAATGGATGAATGAATTCACCAATAGGACAGTGATAGATGAGATTGGAAAGGGGGTGTTTCAGAATAGACCAAATCTTGATCTAAAGTTTAATCTGGTTGGACATTATTCTGGTTGACGTGTTTACCCGAAGCATTTGGATTCTAAAATTCACCGTAATCGGAATACAAGGCTCCATAAAAACAGGCTTATTGCTCTAAACAGTGGCTACTCCAGCATTATTCTCAGTGTCTCAGTAGTTAATGGATTGTGAGATAAAAAATTCCACTAATTCGACACAGAGATTAGATAATCGTCCTTACTTTGGACAAATAACAGAATGATGTTTTTTACTAGAAAACCCACAGTGTGTAAGAGGTGCTCTTCTTAATAGGAAACAAACACCTTTGGCATTCTGAAGATACCCGAACCTGGTCTAAAGCATCAAATTGTCAACATATAGTCAGTCTAGCAGTAGTTTGGAGTAGGATAAAACAGAGTTGCCAGGTTTCTTACCAAAACGATATTTTTGGCTTTTATCCTTTTATGCTAGTGTTTTGTTAATGGTTTGAAAGCGTGTGTAATTTCCACCTGGCAAAATAGTTTTGTTGCAGTTAGTGCACTTGGATGAGTACTCATTGGAATAGCACTCGGTACACAGAAGAAGATCATCTTTAGCAGCAAACGCTTTCTCTGCCAAGGCGCGGCTGCATTTACCGCACTTGAAGCAGTTTTCATGCCAGTGACGATCTTTGTAGGACAGATCCTGCAATGTAGAGAAATGACTCCAGCCTTAATTCTCCAATTTACATTCAACTAGAATATCTCAAACCACTTACACAACATACAATACATTTATTTCACGTTATATCAACACTAACTTACAGCAGAACAATGTGTTTACTGTTAGCACCTAAGCTCACAAATGTCACATGCATGTTTAAAATTGTTTCATAATATACGCTATACTCTGATAGATTGGCAACCTATGCAGGGACTACACCTGCCTTTCACCCTATGTGTGAGCTGAGATTGGCTCCAGCAGACTCGTGTGACCCAAAATTAAGGAAAAAGCAAGTTAGAAAATGAAAGTCCTGATCTTACCACCACTGAACCTTGACTGACCCACCCCAAGCATTTTTTCTTGACACTAGTGTCTGATCTCACTAATACTGTTGGAGCTGAATGAAGAGATATCTCACATTCAAGAACAACATTGGACTGGAAGGTTTTACTAGAAGACTGTCAAAAGCAAAATGGGGATAAATTTGGAAGATGTTTGAAATGTGTTTGTGATGCTCAGGTGACCACCAACTTTTAGTAATTATTTATGTACTTATTTACCATGTACTATGTACTATGTACTTATTTATTAGACTTATTTAACTGTCAAATTATGTTACCCAATCAGCTACATTTTTATTACCAACGCTAGCTATGTCAATATTTTAAACCTCTAAACGTTTCTATTGTGAAAATAAAGGAAGAATCCACTTTAGGTTAGTTGACACAACATTGACTACATTTTTGTAGTCTTTAAATAAAATAAAAATATTTTCAGAAAAATTCCATAGCTGTTCCGGCAGCCATGTTGTTTCATTAACGTCCAACGTTTAGCATCTTTCTTATTGATTTTTGCCAAAGATTTATAAATTGCTTGCTAAATTTCGTGAACTGGAGAGTGCGAAAATAAGTAATCAGAACCTTTCTTACCTTGTTGTTACAGCCGATGGGTAAGGAGCAGCCCTCGCAACAGTTAGCAAAGAGATTCTCATAACACTTGGTGCAGTATTGCGTGTCTTCTTTCAGGATGCATTTTTTGCCAAGCAGCGAGTCTTTGCAATAATGGCAGTCGAAACGTTCTGTAGACATTGTTCTTTACAAAGAGAAGGACAACACGACTTTTTCAACAAGCAATTTAATTGGTAGTCTAGTGCCACATCCCCAAAGATTTTAATAGATTTTGAGGACACAATACCTTTCGGTGGTGTTTGGAGTTGCTCCTCCAACATGTGGATGGAGTGTGTGCTGTCCAGGCGTAGCCTCGGATCGTCAAAGATTAGCAGGATGTATCAAAAAGACCTTCTATAAATACCATCTCTTTATTAGTTAAAATCTCTTGGGAGAACCATCATGCTGCACTCATGTCTACCTTTTATGGGTGTCCTTCTATAACCCTTATATCATATGACAAGAAAAAAAACCACATTATTATTATCATTATATATGTTATTTTGTTGGTGATATTCTAAGCTGGATATGTGCTGAAATAAAAGTTTTCACTCTATACAAATGGAAGAGAAAAACGCAACAGATGGAACAAGACAGTTATGACATACGAGTCTGGGCTACATTTCTGTGTATCAAAGACAAAAACATGTTCATCCTGGAGGCCAGACATTCAGATACCAAGCCAAGGAGCATAATGTGCAACAGTCTGGTATGGAATAATGGACAGATTTGTATTATAATGCAGGATATTATCCGATTTATTCAGATTCTGCACCTTGGCAAGTCAATTCAGTTGTTGGTTGCAGATAAATATATAAGAAAACAAGATTAAACAGGATTTCCCAAGACCTTGGTACAGACCTTGGTGGCCTTGAAAAGTCAGGGGTTACAAAGAATAAGAGTCAGGTAATCCAAAAAATGTTAACAAAAGCAAAACAATATAAACACTACAATTAGTTCACATAACAAACAGGGGTTCTGTCCTCAGGTATTCTATTTGTATACTTAAATAGAATAGAAGGCCATCCAAACAGTGCACCATGGTGGTGGTAGCATTGACCTAAGACACTTTACAGCTGTCCTCATAACTATGATTTAAGCTATAGAATGTCTCTATATGTATATTTATAGCATACATCCTTATCAGGAGAGACATACATTTATTACTTGTTATCCAACTGGCCAATTGAGAGTCAACAGCTTTGGGCAAAGGCCCAACTTGGTAGTGTTTGATATCAAAGCCCTAATCTCCCACTTCCCTCTAAGCTTTTATCCTGAGCAATAAGTTTGACTGAACCAGCAGTCACCTTATATACATAGAACTATATACCCTGATCGGTTACTACTTTATTTGCAGTAAATATCTGGCATTTTCATTGTACCGTGTGTTCCGACACCCATGCCAGTTTGTGCCTGTGGGCGGTCATTGAAGGCTTAGCATAAACCGTAGCCAAATGCTGAATGCGTGCCAGGCATCTTACTATCTACTGACATGGCTCAGCTTGGCCAAGATTCAGCTGAACAGAGTTACGAAGTAATTCTGCGTTGCCAGATATTCAAAAGACTAGGATTCTTGAAATAATACACACACACACACACACACACACACACACACACACACACACACACACACACACACACACACTCAATTCATACTGTAATTAAGGGACTTGGTGAGATAATTATTCATTTACAAGCTGTTTTGTGAATTTTGTCAGCGTTATTATTAAATTGTTTATTCTTTTATTTTTTTATTTTACTGTTCAATTTTTTTTCTTGCTTGTATGCCAAAAGTTATCAATGCCTAAAAGGGAATTGTATTCACCATTGACCGGCTTTTAGGTCCCATCAATTATGCAGTTGCTGACCGATTAATCTGTGTCAATGGATGAAGGCTACTGTCAACAAATGTACACAGAGTTGCTAAGCATTACTGATACTAAGCTGTTGTATGTAGTCATTGTTATTCTAAGTATATGTAGTGTGTGTCTGAGTGTGTTGGGAGGGGGAGATGGGCAGGGGAGAAAGAGTGGGAGGGAGTGTAAGAAATAGTGGGAAAAGGAGAAAGAGACAGAGAGGGGGAGAAAAAAGGTGAGAGAGAGAGAGAGAGAGAGAGAGAGAGAGAGAGAGAGAGACCTTAAAAGAGGTTATCCTTTTTGACCAGGCTAAAAATATCAAAGATACCATGTAGGTCATATCAGCTGTTAACAAAGTTTAAGCACCTTGTCACCCCCCCCCCCAATATTCTTTAAAGTAATAAAAATATTCTGAATCGTCTATAAATAATGACTTATCTACTTTTTGAATACTTTTTCAAATATCCTTTAAATGGAACAATCTTACTATTGTTTATGATACAACATACATCGTAGCTCATAATGTTATGAATTGCAATCACTTATCTGCATTTTTCAGACTCTTCCAAACTAGAAAGGGGAAATGAGGTCAGTTTTAAAAGAACGAGATATTCTGAAAAAAGTCTGGAGCCATTATCATTAAAAGTATTATGAGAAACTCTACCTCTGGCTCTCGGTTCACTGAGGGTTGGGTGTCTATGTGTCTGTTGGAAAGAATAAAAGAATCTGTTGAATTACCCTTGTTTTATTACAATCAAACGAGCAGCACAAATACATCACCTTCTTCGGTTCGAATGATGTGCGTTTCACAGTTTAACATACACAACAGCTGTTTAAGCAGGCGCTGACAGTCTAAGTGGGAGCCATTGGCTTGGGATCGGGTGTCCGTATCAGCACAATCCATTAGCTCAGAGTCAAGTAATGGCTTTAGGCGGCCGTCTGGAACGGGATACGCTCAGGAGAGACGGTGGACAAGGAGGCACAGTCGAGAATCTGTGATGATCATGCAGAACGGTAAACCCCTTCAGAGACTCTGAAGAGGCATCCAGACCCCCTCGAAGTTACTCATACAGAGTGGTTCGAACAGAGACAGGAGAAGGTTTATATAAAACTAGACATTTATATCCCTTCAACATCTAAAAAACAACAACGAATGAATCCAAAAGATTAGAAGTTTTTTCGGCTTCTTTTAGGTTTCCTTCCCCCAAACAGTATTACGGACAATTCTTAAATTGTTAACCACAGCGTTAAGGTAACAGTAAATGTAACTTCCTCTCTCCATTCTTCTCAACACTCAACTGAAACACACACTAACACTTATCCTTAATCGTTTTACAAACAGACACTTTATTGATACTCAGTTCTTCTCTTTTATATCATAACAGCATAGTGTATGGGTTTATAAAAGAAACAACTATACGACTAACATACGCTGACGTAAGCACTCCCTTAGTAGTTTGTTTATTTGCAATCTAGCTTTTGTTCAATCTAACACATTTCTAAGTGTTGGGCTGTTTACGTAAATGCTGTTTAGTATCATAAGTGAGTATAATGAAGTTTCCTACTGCAAAAAGACAGAAGTATATAGATCTGGCTAGCCTGTCTATATCCCTCAGCTAGCTTAGTTTGCAACAGTATATAAAATAGGCAGTCAATCAGTGCTGTTTAAGCGAGTAACTATAGCTTATGTTATTTGCTAGCTGACTCGCCTTTTGTTAAATTTTTGATAGACTTTCCATTTTCTTCTTCTCCTTTTGGCTGCTCTTGTTAGGGGTCGCCAAAGCGGATCGCTCTTCTCCACACTACTCCTCTTTTCCTGCACAAACCATCTCAACCTAGCCTCCCTGACCTTGTCTCCAAAACATCCTACATTCCTTTAATAACCTCATTTCTAAACCATAAAAAAGGTTTTTGGAGCAGAAGCAGGTTTGAGCTAGCTAATAGCTTCGCTGTCCATTTTTCCCACCACTTGGGTGTTAGAATTCAAGAATGCTAAGAACGTGCTTAAAGTGTAAATGATTAGCAGGCATTATTTCAACTTGTTTTTTTTAGATGCTTCCAGAGGTCAAACGCAGGTCATATGAATCACTCTAAAAGCTCTGTAAGAATTCTAGCACTTTAAAAACACTGAAAGGAATGGTTAGCTTGAAATGCTCGCATATTACAGGCTAGTCAAACAACAGCCGTACAATTTGGCCGTTAGCAGGAAGATATTGTCTCTTCGGTGCAGTTTGTCAGATTAAAGTATATGTGGTGGTACTATTTATAGAGTCGAGACATGTCTGAGAAAAGCCCACAGCTCATCTCAGGCTTTCAATGTGCTCTTGTTTAACGCTCAGCTGTGCGTTTTTGATCTTTGGCGCATAAACTCTTTTGAATTATTTTTAGGGTCCGCTAAACCACTGCAGGCTCCTGTAGGACATTGAAAGTGATACAGCAGAAAAGGATTCATTTTCTATAATGGCGTATAAAACCAAATTACAGCCTTATATATCTTATATGATTTTGTTTCTTTAGCAACTACACACAAATACTTGTTTAAAGTACACACCTGATTCCAAAAAAGTTGGGACAGTGTATTGTGAATAAAAATATAATGCAACGAAGTGAAAGTTTCAAATTTCAATATTTTATTCAGAATAAAATATAGATAACAAAGATATATATATAAAATTTTGAAAGTAAGACATTTTGAAATGTCATGCCAAATATTGGCTCATTTTGGATTTCATGAGAGCTACACATTCCAAAAAAGTTGGAACAGCTATTAATAAGAGACCAGAAAAGTTAAATGTACATATAAGAATTAGCTGGAGGAGCAACTTGCAACAAATTAGGTCAATTAGCAACTTGATTGGGCATAAAAGGAGTGGATCACCAATTTCCCTAATGCTGCAACAAAAAATAATGATACCATATCAGAAAAGACTTTTAAAAATTCCGAACAGTTTAAAGTTATCATCAGCTACAGTGCATGATATCATCCAAAGACTCAGAGAATCTGAAACAATATTTGTGCATAAGGGTCAAGGGTGGAATACCATACTGGATGCCTGTGATCTTCTGGCCCTTAGACGGCTCTGTATCACATACAGGAATGCTACTGTAACGGAAATCACAACATGGGCTCAGGAATACTTCCAGAAAACATTGTTGGTGAACACAATCCAACAAAATTCTATAGGTCAAAAAAGAAGCTATATCTAAACATGATCCAGAAGAGCAGGTATTTTCTCTGAGCCAAGACTCATTTAAAATGAACTGTGGCAAAGTGGAAAACTGTTCTGTGGTCAGATGAATCAAAATTTTAAGTTCCTCTGAATGTCCTCTGGACTAAAAAGGACAAGGACAACCCAAGTTGTTATCAGCGCTCAGTTCAGAATCCTTTATCTCTGATGGTATGGGATTGTATGAATGCGTGTGGTATGGGCAGCTTACACATCTGGAAAGGCACCATCAATGCTGAAAGGTATATCCAAGTTCTAGAACAACATATGCTCACATCCAGATGTTGGAAAGATGGAAAGAGCAAGATGCGACAAAGAAGACCTAAGACAGTTGAACAATTAGAAGCCTGTATTAGACAAGAAAGGGACAACATTCCAATTCCTAAACTTCCTGAACAAGCTTCCTTGCAGAACAGATGTTTGCAGACTGTTATAAAAAGGAGAGAAGATTCCACACAGTAGTAAACATGGCCTTCTCCCAACTTTTTGAGATCTGTTGATGCTATGAAATTTAAAATCAACTTATTTTTCCCTTAAAATTATCCATTTTCTCAGTTTAAACATTTGATATGTCATCTATGTTGAATTCTAAATAAAATATTGAAATTTGAAACTTCCACATAATTGTATTCTGTTTTTATTCACAATTTGTACAGTGTCCCAAGTTTTTTGGAATCAAGTTTGTATATCATTTTACAAATATAAAAAAAATAAATGCAGCTGTTTATATAGTAAAACTGTCGGAAGGTGTATCTAAAATCAGTATATAATATAGAGTTTTATGCAATAGATTGGACACCCATTAAAAATAAAGCTCTACCATGAAAAGGTAGCTCTACTAAATAATATCTCATTGAGGTGCCCAAATTTTTTTCTAAAGCACAGTGCTTCACAGGAAGAAGGTCCTGGGTTCAATTCCCGGACAAGACGTATTTATTTGCTGAGTTTGCATGTTCTCCCCACAATTTTGTGGGTTTTCTGTGTACTCCACTTTACTCCCACAGTCCAAAAACATGTCCATTAAGTTAATTGGTGATTCTAAATTGCCCATAGGAGTGAGTGTGTGTGTGTGTATAAGTGATTGTTCATATGTGCCCCTGTGATGGACTGGTGACCTGTCCAGTGTGTACCCTGCCTTATGTGCTGAGTGCACTTGGATAGGCTCCAGCAGACTCCTGTGACCCTTAATTACGGAATAAGCGGAATTAAAAATCAAGTTAGAATATGAATGAATGAGTGAATGAATGAATGAATGAATGAATGAATGAATGAATGAATGAATGAATGAATGAATCTGTAGATTAAATAAGAGTTAGTTCAGAACTGAAATGTTGCTCTAAATGCTACCCAAACAGAATTTCTACAACAAAAACTTAATAGGTTATAAACTCACAGTAAACTGACAAAAGCTACACCGATAATTATATAAGGAAATGTTTTGTGTTTGTGTTCTCGGTGCGACAGTTTACGAAGCCACCCAGTAGTCCCCAAGTGTGTGGATGCTGTTGATACAGATGAAGAATAGGATGCAAATTACATTAATGACAAAAATTGGGACTCAAACAAGACAAAGTACCGAGGCAGAAGTATGACTATGAAGACGTTTCTTTAACAATACAGGCAGACTACCTGGAAAAAACAGATGCAATAAATGCTGGCAATATTCTATACATATTATAGGAAATTAATTGGAATAAATGGACTGGCTACCGGGGCAGCGCAGGGGTGTAGTGGTTAGCATGCTCCCCTCACAATAAGAAGGTACCGGGTTCGATTCTCGGGTCTGGGGTCTTTCTGTGTAAAGTTTGCATGTTCTCCCGGCGCTTGCGTGGGTTTCCCCGGGTACTCCGGTTTCTTCTCACTGTCCAAAAAACATGTACATTAGGTGGATTGGTAAGTCTAAACTGGCCATAAATACCCAGCCATTAGGGAGTAGCCTTAGTGCCGGTCCCAAACCCGGATAAATGGGAGGGTTGTGTTAGGAAGGGCATCCAGCATCAAGTACAAAAAAAAAATGGACTGGCTACCCCTCTGGGGTGTACACCTGCCTCTTGCATTATGTGAGCTGGAATAGGCACTTGTAAACCCTGTGACCCTGAATTACGGAATAAGTGGGTAAGAAGATGAATGAATGAATGAATGAATGAATGAATGAATGAATACTGGAAATTTGCAAAATTGTAGACCTATAAAAATGAACGTAAACATCCTCCAGAATATTCTAGATTGAAATAAACAGATTTAATGTTCAATTTTGACTCTGTAAACACATAAACATCAAGGCCAGATTATTGAGGACGCACACTTGCGTGCACTGTACATTCTTCCATAGCACACATCCATAAGGTAATTTGAATGTGAATTTTTCTGCTTTATATATACAGTTTATAATGATTCAAATTAATTCCTATCAGTTCCAACTTGCAATATTACCAACATTCCTTTAATAAAGTTCCCATGAAAACTTAATACCACAAATTCACAAAAACCTTTGCCCCTTGGCAACCCTAGACCAAACTAGCACCTTGTTGCCCTCTGGTGGTCTGGTGAGTCGGTGTGTAAAAAAAAATCCCTGTTACCTTAGAAACAATACTAGAACTCTAACCCTGGCATGTGCTGCTACACTGGAAGCTGCACAGTTTTGCCCATTCATTCATGTTACCCACTTATTCCCTAATATCTAGTAAACAATAGAAAAAGAATATTTTTGTATGGTTATATACAACATATATGTGATTTTGCTGCATGAATAATCCTAGTGCCATGACTACAGTTCCCATTAGCCTCTGCACTCGTCACTCATCCCCAAGTGTCCTGATTTTCCCCAACGAGTAGGTCATATAGTCTCATGTGTAACACCGTCTTAGCCATGTTTTAATGTGGCGACTGGAGTTGTTTGTTACTGTGTTTGCTAGGATTCTCACATTCTGTACCCAAATGTACATTTTAACCCATATGTTATTTCGGAAACACTTTTAAATAAATAAATAATAAATAAAAAATTACAGGAAAAAAAACCCAAGTTTAAATCAGACACTTTATTTTCAGGACATGTACTAACAGACATCAGACATCAAATTTATTTGGCAAGTAATGTTTTGGTCAAATCTTTTTGCCATGATTTTGCAAGACGCAGAATGCATAGAGAAAATGCTCTTTTTTTGTTATTGTGGGGTTTTTTTATGCAGCATGGACAGTCAGTCAGACACGCACACACACACACTAACACATTGTAAATGTAAGAACAGTTAGTTAAAGGGAACCAAAACTTCACAGAAAGAACCGAGACAAAGGAAAGCAGTTTGATCCATTGGTCAACAGCAGTCAGATTTCGAACATGGGGCCAGATATAAAAGTCGTTGTGGAGTTTTTCCTCTCCCATTTCACATCACATAGATTAAGCTTCACAGGTGCTTATTAATAAGTAAAGCCTGGCCAGGGTTCTGTTCACATTTCCTTAGGATTCTTGTTTCACTCAACTAGGATGTCCTACCGGCTTTGCCGTTTTCCGGTTACATCGTTGAGTTGATTTGTGCTCAGACATCCAGCATCCGGCCGTGGTTTCCAGGTCCGCACACTTGATGGCGTGCACCATGTAATTAAATCTGATTCACGGCGAGTTATATTTACAGATCAAAAAACTTTATACATTTGTATTGTATACAGTGTGTGTGTGTGTGTGTGTGTGTGTGTGTGTGTGTGTGTGTGTGTGTGTGTGTGTGTGAGAGATTTAAAAAAATAGCTGCATTAAATCAACATTAATTCATAAAATACAGACACAATACACACAGCATAAACAATTGCACTGATAAACTAGCGTCAGCTTGAGGAAGTCAAAGAAACAGCAATATTAGAAGACAGGAATGTATTTATGAAACAGAACAGTCATTGAAATATCAGGGGTTCTAAATCTTTACATTAACACTGTGTTTACAAATCATTCCATGGTCAGGGTTTGGTTAGTTTCCTGGTAATACTACGTTTAGACGGGTGGAAAGTTTCCTTTGCAACAACCAATGTTCATGTTTCAAATAAATAACTTCCAAAATACCACGTTTGTGTAACCCTAGCACAAAAAAACATAGTTCTCAATCTTGGGGTTTTTAAAGTTTTGTTACACTTATTATTATCAAGTCAGTTGATCACAAGTTCTAATGATCTAAAGTTTCAATGATTTAAAGAAATTAACCTGGATTAAAGCTCAAAATAAAATGATTAATTCAATAAAATCATAAGGTTATTATATAAAGGGTGATGTTTTATATACAGTACAAGTCTGTTCAACCTTTTCTTTAGTAAAAAGAAATGCATGTGTTGTCAGTTCCAGTCTTAACAAATAATCGTAGAATCTCCCATTGGCAGTGGGCTAAAATTAGTCAAAGAACCCAAAGCGCAGAGCTGTAGTATTGTGCACATCGTTGTTTGAGATTTCTTCGAAAAATGACTCTTACATTACTGTTTAAAAGGTGCAACAATGGCTTTTTACAGTCACAGAAGCTAGCAGAAAAATAACAATCGAGGAAAAATGTTTGGCACTGAACAGGTTTACTAAGCTAGTGCCATGAATAGAGCGATAGAGAGCAACGATTCACATTATAAGAACATTAACTACAGTAAAATTGACCATCTCTCGCCTTCATAAAATTGTGCCCCTTTGCATAATATAGGTTATAATTATATATATACCGTATATATTATAGGAAACAGTAAAAGAAAAGTGCTAACAAAATTATTTTGCGAAATGTGCAAACAAATTTTAGAGCCTCAGAAATCGAGAAATATGTTGTTCTTCACAGCAGGAGGGATAAATCCATTACTCTGTCGCTTGTGTTCCTTTGTTGCAAATTTGGACAGCTTTAAAAAGACTAAATCAGGAATCGGTGAGCGTTGATTTAGCAGCTTAACAAAATTAAAATGCATCTCGTTCCGGTGGAATTTTTGCCATTTAGTTTGTCTCCGTACCCTCTAAGAAGTAAATAAATTTTTTTGAGTTTGTTGTTTATTTGCAATATGGCAGGTGCACGACTCCATAGCGTTTTATACATGCATGATTAGGGTGCACAGGGACTGCAGGAAATATTAACAGACTCGAACACGTGTTTCTGTTACCGATTAAACCTAAAAACGATGTTGTATTTGGAAGAAGTTTTATTTCATTAACAAGATAAAAATGTTTACAATAAGAGGTTTCTTTTTGTTTAGCTGCTCTCATTAGGGGGCGCCACAGCAAATCCGCTTAGTCGATTCTGCCCAAGTTTATATATCATATATACTTCCTGATGAATTTTTAAACTATTTTTAATCCAGGCAGACGATATGCATTCTGAAAATCTCGATGGGTGTCTGGTTTTTGTCTCAGGAATCAAAGCCAGTTGGCCACAGTATTGGGTGGTATTTTTTAGCTTTAGGTTTCTTTTCTTATTTTACATATATACAACAAAAAAGCGCATATGTGCCGTTTAGTGCATTTATGCTGCTACAATTGCACTTTGACATTAGCGAGGTGTTTCGATCAAAACTAAATCATTTCTAGCTAATTTGAGTTGAATGACCTAGATAGTTTAGCTTTATTAGCTAGATATTAGCTTTTTCATGTGTTTTTATTATCATTATTTTCCTCGTTACTTTTTGCTGCCATATTGCATGTCGCTGCGTGCTGCTAGCAAGCGAATTTTTGTGCTTTTATTTGTTTTATTTGATCATTTGCATTTTTATATTCGAAGATACAGTAGTATTTCTTGTTTTCACAGCATTCTGCTCTGTCTTTCTTTGATCATGATCTATTTCTTTTCTAACATTTCAGACGTAGCATGACGTTCATTGTTCGATGTAACACAGTAGAGCTGGTGATGGAAGCGCACGTTGTGGCTAATTTGTAAGTAGTAAGATAATCTTTCCATGACTTTGCAAGTAACATTCAATAAAATGATGCCCTCCTCTTAAATTGCAATCAGACACTGTACTAATTACAGCTATGGACAACAAATACTGTACACGATTCACACATCTGTAAAGACTTCATACTTGACGAATACCACACCTACACAACATCATAGTGAAATAAATAATCTACAGATAAGTTTCTATTTAACACTTGTGTTCTCAGTTGAAGCTGTTCAGTCAACATGGAATGCCAATAATGAAAATACAAAGTAAAAAAAATCTCATGGACAAACATGATAAATAAGGTATAAGAAACTGAAAACAGTCCAAAAAAGTTTCGCATAATAAAATATGTTTTTAAATGCATTCAAATGAATAAATATGGGACGTGCTCAGAATGACTATCAAAATAAATCAATATCCGTTTTATTCCTATAAAAATAAACCAGAACAGTCCAGGCAGATAATTGCTGATTCTCATTTGTATTCATCGACCATATTTTTGAGGTGATAAGCCTTGCTGAGGTATGAGAAGCATCCTTGTGTGCTTCGGTGTGTAATCAAAACACTGGCAAAAAATTCATTTGCATTTTCCTAAAAACCAAACTTGTCCAATTTGGGTTCTATTTCGAATGTTTGTGTTTCCCAAGATACACTATCTTAACTGGCCCAGATCTTAATCCTGCTTTAGTGATCCAGAAATCTGTTTTACATTCTGCATTAAAAAATGTGTGGCACATTGAACAGCAAATCGGTCAGATATCAATGCTTTACTGTTTGATAAAACGCCATAGTAGGCAGTCAACCCTTAAGGAATTCTTTCACAATTAAAAATCACCTTGTGGAGATTAGACAGTAAATCAAGTAGTTAACGGAAGCTCCAGTTTACTAGCCCTAAGGTTTGATTATTAGCATTCATTCATTCATTCATTCATCTTCTAACCTGCTAATTCCTAATTTGGTGTCACAGGGTGTTGCTGGAGCCTATCTTAGTGCAGGGGTACACCCTGGACAGGTCGATAGTCCATCGCAGCGTACACATAAACTAACAACCTCTCACACACATTCACTGTTATGGGCAATTAAGAATCACCAATCAACCTAATGTCCAGGTTTTTGGACAGTGAGAGGAAACCAGAGTACCCGGAGTAATCCCATGCAAGAACGGAAATAACCTGCAAACTTCTAGCTGTGACCTTATACCGTGCTAACCACTACGCCAATGCGCCGCCTTAGGATAAGAGCATCCAAAAATGATCAGTTAGTGTGTACAGTGCAGCAGGCAGTGGAATTTAGTAACATTATGAATTTATAAGGGTTAGGGTTGGGGTTAGGGTTAGGGTTGCACAAGCCAGTGCCGGTCCCAAGCCCGGATAAATGGGGAGGAATGCGTTAGGAAGAGCATCCAGCGTAAAACTGCGCCAAATCAAATATGCGGATCACAAATAAGAAACCCATACCGGATCGGTCGCGGCCCGGGTTAAC
>JAOTRA010000002.1:566159-577105 GCA_026260255.1 Pseudolaguvia tuberculata | reverse complement strand
TCTTCAGGATTACACCTACACCATTTCTCTTTCCATCTACACCATGATAACAGTTTAAATCCACCACCAATGTTTCTGGCCTTACTCCCTTTCCACCTGGTCTCCTGAACACACAACATATCCACCTTTCTACTCTCCATCATGTCAGCTAACTCTCTCCCTTTACCCGTCATAGTAGCAACATTTAAAGTACTCACCCTAACCTCCACTCTCCTCCACTGCTCCTCCGCCGCCATCTCTGTAAACGTCTTCCTTCTCTCCTTCTCCTCCTTTGGCCAACAGTAGCCCAATTTCCACCGTTAACCTGTCGGCTAACAGTACATGTGGTACATGTACAGTTCATTCATTCATTCATCTTCTTACTCGCTTATTCCCTAATTTGGAATCACAGGTGTCTGCTGGAGCCTATCCCAGTACACATAGAGTGAGAGGCAGGGGTACACCCTGGATAGGTTGCCAGCCCATTGCAGGGCCACACAATCAATCACTCTTATGGGCAATTTAGAATCACCAATCAACCTAATGTACATGTATTTGGACTGTGGGAGGAAACCGAAGTACCCATAGGAAACCCACGCAAGTGCAGGGAAAACATGCAAACTCCGCACAGAAAAATTCCCTAGCCTGTGAATTGAACCAACCTTCTTGTTGTGAGGTGACTGTGCTAACCACTACGCCTCACCCTGGACAGGTCATGCAAATAGATATTTTTTTAAAAGGTTTCGAGATATGAGGGATTTTTAGTGCATTGCTACACTGATAGATGAGGGTAAAGATGCGTAAAGGCTCTATGAACTGTAAGGTGGGATACTTTTTTTCTTTTCTTTACCCAGGTCCTTCTTGTTGTAAGGCTACCTCCTACAAGCACATTTCGGTTTTCATTAATTGTACAAGTACCGCCCTCCTGTGGTCAGCAGATATAACTACATTACAGCCAGTATACAGTTAGACATTTGGCAGATGCTCTTATCCAGAGAGACTTACATTTGGTCTCTCTCTCTCTCTCTCTCTCTCTCTCTCTCTTGTGGGTTAAGGGCCTTGGTCACGGGCCAACAGTGGTTGCTTGGTGGAGGTGGGAATCGAACCTTGGTCTTTCTGGTATTAGTCCTACACCTTAACCACTAGGCTACCACTTTTAAAGTTAATAGAAATAATTTTTTATTTTAATTTTAAATCATCATGATTAGCACTGTATATCCAATAATAATAATAATAATAATAATAATAATAATAAATTACATAGAAATAATTATCATTGTAGCCATCTGAGTCGCTAGGACAGGGGGTTGGAAAGACGTAATTTTTAATTTTTATGACATTAAAGGCTTTACAGTATGTGTGTGTATATATTTAAAACAGGGAAAATGTATTTGTGTACCACAGGCAAAAACAGACACCGTTTATTTGTCCAATAAAACCTTTTTGTTTTATCTTTTATTTAATTTATTTAGTCATTATTTTGTTATTTATGAAAAATAAACAAAGTGTTTCGATTTTTCAACATCCTGTATGACGTCACACAGCTTCAAAACCCGTGCCTCTGGTTCATCACTTTTTCATAATGGAGGAGATATCCAGGAAAACGCTCTGAAAGACAACAGGGGTGAGAGATAATGTCAGACAAAACAGTTGTGGCTCCAATGGTTAAGGTGTCGAGTTGTTGAAAGGAAGACCTGGGTTCAAGCCCCACCACTGCCACGGAAGACCTGGGCTCTGCCACCCTTACCCTGGGCTCTGACCCTAACTTTTTAAGAAGGAATATGCGAAGAAATACATTTCACTATATATGTGTATAATCATGTATTTGACAAAATATTTTGGAATAAATAAAAATATATAAATATATTTAAATATATAAATATATTATATATAAATAAATAGTATCCTATTATACTATAGGATACACTGTTTTGCCTAAAGACTGTGAATGAATTAATGCCTCTTTCTGATGACTGACTAATACCCACTTTTCTAGTAAAGATATTTTGTACATTTTAAATGTAGGTTATAGGTTCATTGGGCTCCCACAGTATTAGTGAGATCAGACACTATGGTTAGCTGAGGTGGACTGAGGTACAATTAAGGTCAGAGTTAGGGTAGGTTTAGGGTTAGGGGTTAGTCACAGTTCATTAAGTTTGAAACATTCAGAACACAGCACGTCTTCATGGAGGCCGGTGGAATTTGTGTACAGGGGCATTGTCATGCTTGAACCCTGTTGGAGTCTCTTAGTTCTAGTGAAGGTATAATGCTTTGATTGTGTCCAAAAAATTTTGACAGTATCCAGTGTCCACAAACCTTTGATACTTTTAAACAGCGATCTGCTTAAGACATTGCATTTTTGGCTTTTTTGTGGTAGTTATTCAAATATTGGTGTGTTTTAACTACTTGATATTAAAGTATGTATTTATGTTTCAGGCAGCGTGGTGGCATAGCATGGTCGCTTCACAAGAAGCAGGTCCAAGGTTCGATTTCTGTATTTCACAATATTTCGGTGCAGAGATTGCATGTTTTCCCAGTGCTCGCGTGGGTTTCTTCCCACTGTCCAAACCATGTAAATTAGTGAGTGTAAGTTAGACATAGGAGTGAGTGCAAGCGTGTGTGGTCGTTCATCTATGTGTGGTCCTGCAATGGACTGGTGACCTGTCCAGTTAGATGATGAATGAATGAATTTATGTGTCACTAGAATTTATCTTTTAACCCACTTATTCCCTAATTCGGGGTCACAGGGGTCTGCTGGAGCCTATCCCAGCACACTCCAGGTGACAGGCAGATATACATAAACAAACATAAACTCACACTCACTCCTATGGGGAATCACCAATTAATCTAACTTACAGCTTTTTGGACTTTGGGAGGAAACAAAGTATCCATACAACCCCAATTTATATATATATAAATTAACTTTATAAAATTTTTAGTTGTTATTTGGAAATCTGTGACTGAAATAATTTCCTTGTAGAGCTGGCAGTTGTTCTGCAAGGACATACATTTATACACTTCATCATTACAAAGAAAATTACTGTAACTAACCGGGAGTCTGCTGGAGCATATCCCAGCACATAATAGGGCGATAGGCAGGGGTACACCCTGGACTGGTCACCGGTCTATCACAGGGCCAAACATAGACAGACAACCACACACAAACTCACTTTTATGGGCAATTTTCACAAATCAACTTGTATATATTTTATGTATGTATATATTTTAGACTGCCGGAGTACCTGGAGAAAACCCACGCAATTGCAGGAAGAACATTCAAAAGATCCCTTGCAAAAGACCTGCAGAAAAAGATAACTTGCCCAGGACTCGAACGAGTGAGCATGCTAAACACTACTCTACCGCACCGCTGTCTTAAATGACCCAAACTACTCACAGAAGACTGAGTTATAAGATTAACCTTTAAACGAGCAGGTCAGTGGCCGTGTGTCTTTTGGCTCTACTTGCCATTGACATCCTTCGTCCTCCTGGCGGTGGGTTCATGGGTAGATCATTCAGTGAACCAAGCTCGGACTCTGAGCTCTTGGTGGTGCGGCAGGAAAAGCTGGCTGAACCACTGTCAGAAGGCATCCGTGCCATAACACTAGGTTTCCTGGGTTGAGTGTAGAAGTCACTGTCTGTGTCTGTGCTATCCTCGTTAGGCTCAGTGACATGGCTTGGGTGGTGCACAGAGTTGTATGTGCTGCCTGGTATCTTGCTTTGAATGAGCTGACTTTCATGACTTTGCTGGCCCGAGTTTGAATGTCTGCTTTCTCCACAGGAGTCAATGCTGCTTTCTGGATGCAGATATTCGCATTGATTACCCTCAACATTTGGTTCCTCTAAGAGACTTTGAAGACATCCATTTTGGGCCAAAGCTTGGATGTCCTGACGTCTCTGTAGTATGCAAGACACTGGAAGAGTCGTGCCTGAAAAGATGCTATGTCTCTGCTCAGCTGTCATGGTATTTGAGTCCATATTGCATAAATATAGAGGGCCAGACTGTGTGCTAATTTTTGCCGTTTTCCTTACTGACAAATCCACTATAGCCGCTTGCTTTGTTTTCCCATCTTCCTCTGTGCATTTCAGTCCAGACAACGCCTGTTTGAGGTTTTTCGCCCCCAAATGAGTTATTTCCAGGAGGTTCAGGAACAGAGAAACCCCTGCAATGACTAGCATAAAGACCATGAATATGGTTTTCTCTGTTGGTCTGGACACATAGCAGTCCACAGTGTTGGGGCAAGGCAGTCTGTTGCACTTAAACAAAGGATCCAGTCCTATTCCATACAAGATATACTGTCCCACAATAAAGCCCACCTCCAACAGAGATCTGGTAAGGATATGGATGACATATGTGCATAGTAAAGATCCTCTCAGTGGGGCTTTTTTGAGTTTTTTATGCTCCTCTAGCTTGCGAAGCTCTCGTTCCAAGCGCTTGTGCTCTTCCAGCAGGAATTCAGATTCTTCCAGCTCAGCTCGAAGTTGAAGCTTCTTTTTGTGCCTTGCCTTATCCAGAGCTCTTAGGCGGTACAGAGCATGACCCATGTACACTAGGGAAGGAGATGAGACGAAGATGACTTGCAGTACCCAAAAGCGGATGAGCGAGATTGGAAATGCCTGGTCGTAGCAGACGTTCTTGCAGCCCGGCTGCTCAGTGTTGCATATGAACTCACTTTGCTCGTCCACCCAAACATCCTCTGCCGCCACGCCGAGCACCAGCATGCGGAAGATGAACAGAATGGTGAGCCAGATTTTGCCCACAATTGTGGAGTGAATATGCACCTCTTCTAAGATGCTTCCTAATAGGTTCCAGTCTCCCATTGTTTTTTCACAGCCACATGTTTGATTTATAGGCATAGAAATAAAAATTGATATAGTTTAATATACGTTTCGGTTGATTCGTGATTAAAAAAAATCTGACCTTGATTTTGTCATTCTCTTCAGATTTGCAGATCCAACTTTACCAAATTGGAAGATCTTGAGAAAGTTCTAAGGAATCTTAAATCAAAGCATAGATTATCGTATTTCAGGATAAAATGAATGAGATTTATTATCCTATAGGAAGAAAGAATTACAGTATCATAAGATCCCAGTTTCTCATTGTGCATAACACTGGCTATAGTGAATGCTCCACATGCTGGCTGGGTGTAAATAGTACAACATGTACAATTAATTGATCTGAACAGACCCAGAAAATGCCCAATGGCAGATGCCAGCAAAGCAAACACCTCTCACCCCATAGTGATTCCACCTACATCCCATATTGGAATTGTTCAGTGGTGGTAATCTCCATTCTTCCGAAGCCTCAAACATGTCACACATGTCACACATATGAACATGTCTTTATTATATTTCTAACAGAACAAATCAAGCAAATCTGCATGCCATGTTCAGATTCACAGTTATTTGAATTGTCCATTTCAATGGCACCCCTGTCTTTATTTTAGAATTGATTTGTCAAAAAACAATTGAAACCAAAAGAACCTCAATCAAATCAATGTGTGCAAGGGACTCTGTTATCCTGATGTGCCCTCTGTCGGATACACACTCATAAAATGACAAGCCTTTCCCCAGGCATGTAATTAGCTTTCCATCACCCTCTGACAGAGTCAATAAAGGATTGATTCGATTTTTCCCCCTAGTGAGTGCCAAGGGTCACATTGGGTGACCTCTTACATAACAACTTCATAGAGGCTTGCGGAAAGCAATCAGCTTGTCTTTGCTTATTAATATACAATTCAGATCAGTTAAGGATGCAGTTAGGGAATAGTTTTGTTATACCTATAATAGCACTGGAAGAGGAGAGTGGTAGATTAGTGGTTTGAGTGTTGACCATAGGTTCAATTACCAAGACCATCATTTGGGATTGCAGAGTTTGTGCGATAAAACAGAATGGGTACAAGATAGTCAGACCTGAGGATATCCCCACTAATTATAATCAAGGTTGGCCCCTTGTTCTCTCAAGTTCCTGCATAAGGTCGGCCTCAGGCAGGTGTAGGGGTGCTTACCAATCTTAGTCTCTTTTGGACAATGGCGTTGCTTGTATTGTATGGGATTCTTGTATGGGATGGAATACTAAAGAAGATACTTCTTATTGACCAGAAAGTGCAGTACTGTAGGAACACAATGTTGCTCCAAAATATATTTTGTACAAGAAAAAAATAGGTCCTGTGCAGCACAATGGTGTAGTGGTCGCCCCACAACAAGAAGGTCCAAGGTTCGATTCCCAGCCGGGGAACTGCTGTGCGGAGTTTGCATGAATGAATGAATGAATGAATGAATGAATGAAAATTAAAAATAAAAATATAAATAAGTGGGGGTTTTTTTTGCAATCCAGCTACAACTAAGGATTAGGTTTACAGTGCCATCCAGCACACACACACACACACACACACACACACACACACACACACACACACACACACACACAATTTCCTAAAGTGGTTTTCATTGTGTGTCAGTCAGTCTGTTTGCCTTATGCAACAGAAAAACGAATTAAGACAATAATCCGAGCAAAATAATTTTTAAAAACAAATTTACAAATTTAATTTTTTTTTTAAATTTACAAATATATATATTTTTAAATCATGTTTTTCTCTAGGCAGCAGGGTGGCCTCGTGTTTCGCAACATCTCAGAGTTGCATGTTACGTAGGTTTACTCTGGTTTCCTCCTACAGTCCAAACACTATGCACATTCTGTAGATCGGTGATTCTATATTGCTCATAAGTGTGTGAGTTTAGTGTGCGTTTATTCCGCAACTACTTCATTTCCCATGATTCCTTTCAGAAAAGAGGCGTTTTATTTCCGCCTGTTTTTTTTTTTTACCCTGAGAGTTTTTTTTAACAGTAAAAACTTAGTGTGTGTATGAGTGTATGAGAGAGAGACTTTACATGGTGGGTTGTTGTGTTAAAAAATAGATCGTTTATTACATAAAAGAAGATAAGACAGGAGGGTTGGAGGTAAAAGGTCACCATGGCTCGCACTGATCAGGTGACAAATGTGGCAAAGTCGGGCTGTGTGATCTGTTTTTCCACGAAATTGCGTTAAACTTTATTCCACAAAAAATGTCCAGCTCAAGGATGCAATATAGCATCGCAGCCACGCGCGATCATTATAATAATAATAATGATGATGATGATGATGAAGAAGATGATGATTATTTGGAAACGTTAACTGAGGATGGAGTGTGCGGCTGCGATGAAGGAGGTCAGCCGCACTTTGGCACTAATTAATGATCGGTGATCTTTTCGATCTGCGATCACTGCGATCGGTGATCTGTTCGGGGTCACTGCGTTGAAAACCTCCTGCATGCGTGTGCAGTGCAATGGAATGTTCATGACGTCATCGTATTTTAGGAAGAAACTACTGAAACTATATAAAGTTCTCTTGTAACTAAGATCAATGTTCTAATGATGGACTATTAACACTTGAGCCACCACTTTTCAGTCCATTCTGTTGCTACTGTAACTCAAACGAGAACTTTTGTTTGTTTCTTTTTTTTTTTTACATCATGAAAGTCCATTTGAAAATAGTCTGATTAAAAAAACCCCACAAGATTGGCAAAAGCTTATGGTCATCTTACCATCAGATCCATATGTGATTCCTTTCCAAAATGTTACTACAAATCAGGAAGCCCACAGTTGGTCTACAATGTTTGTTGTAGGTTGTAGCATTACATTATTCCTTCACTGGAACTAAGAGACACCAACACTGTTCCAGCATGACAATGACGCTGAGCACAAAACCCCTGACATCCATTATCACATGCTGGATTATTATTAGAGTGATAAAACACCAGTGTTCAGCACAAAGTCTTGTTTCTATCACCAATAAACCTTTTTTTGAAATGGCGACTGACCCACCCCAGACCTTCTTACCTGACATTAGTGTCTAATAATGTTGGAGCTGAATGAAGAGATATCTCAAATTCAAGCACAACATTGGACTAAAAGGTATTACAAGAAGACTAGAACTTCATCCAATAGCAAATTGGAACTTAATGTGGAACAAAATGAAATGAAACATTAATTCATTCATTGATCTCTTTGCCCTCTTATTCCCTAATCAGGGTCACAGGGGTCTGCTAATACCTATCCCAGCGCAGGAGAGGCAGGGGTATTCCCTGGACAGGTTGCTAGTCCATCACAGGGCCACACATAGACAAACAAAAGACAGGTTCATTTTCAAATCTAGCCATTTATTGCCATTATAATTAAAATATCAGTGGTGGATAGTGATGGATTAGGGGTTTAGATTTGACTCCCAACACCACCAAGCCATCACTGAGCAAAGCACCACCAGTTAATTAATTGTATAAAAGAAAACAAATGTAAGTCACTCTGTTTAAGGGTGTCTACCAAATTCTGTAAATGTAATGTAAAAGTAGGCACATTTAAAAAATTCAAGCCGGTCAAAATAAAATAACTTTTTGTAGTTTACAGTTATCGATAGTTCACATTTTATGACATATAGAATATTGTTTTAATACCACATCTGAGTAAATTGAACATTTTTTTTAGTTTCATAACAAAATTGGTCCAGGAGGGCTAGAGTTCAGCTCTACATGCTATATTTTTTCCTGATGATCATGCCATGAAAAGCATGAGCAGTATTTTGGGGGCCAAGAAGTGTCTGTAAAGGGCCTCCACATTCCTGAGCTTATTTTACATTAACATCAGGACTTGATGGACTGAAGAGCATGTGACCTGAAATAAGCATAACTATAAAATAGATTTTAAAAATGCTAGAATTTGAATATGAAATTAATTCTACTAACATTTATTCATTTATTAACATTCATTAATTCTTCTAAACCGCTTATTCCCTATTTCGATATCACGATAAACCTATTTCGGTTCTGATGAAGAATATACCCGCACACATAGGGCGAAGAGCAAGGTACACCATGGACAGGTCACCAGTCCATCACTGGGTTCTCCTACTAACATTGCATATCAAAATATTTGCATATCTAATGCAACCTATTAGAACCCGGACACAGAGGCATAACCAACCGTAAAAGACTAAAGATTGACTGATCGACTTTCTGATGTTTTTAACCGTTTTTATTATTGGATATCATTTTATTCATATCAGATCCACCTATATCTTGTGGTCATTTTCAGAATTCTGCACAGCACTATTATAACCATTTGAATTGTGCAGAGAAAGTAATAAAAGTAACTTAATTTGCCTAAATTTATAAATTAATACGTTATAAGTTTGGTTGTAGCACGGTCGCCTCACAGCAAACCCCGGTTTGATTCCCAGGCAAAGAATCCTTCTGAATGAAACTTGCACAATCTCCTTGCGCTTGCATGGGTTTTATCTGGTAGTTCAATTTTTTTCCACCATCCAAAAACATGTACATTAGGTTGATTGCTGAGTCAGATTGTGCCGCTCGGTGTGAATGTGTGTGTGTGGTTGTTCGTCTATGTATGTAGGTGTACCCCTGCCTCTCGCCCTATGTGCGCTGGGATAGGCTCCAGCAAATCCAGGTGACCGCGAATTAGGGAATAAGTAAAGGGAATATGGGGGGGCCCTGTGATGGACTGGCGGTCTGTTCAGGGTGTAACACTGCCCTGTGACTCGCCCTGTGTGCACTAGGATATGGCTCCAACCGACCCTGTGACTCCAAACTATGGAATAGGCGGGTTAGAAGATGAATGAATGACTAAATAAATAAATAAGAAACGTTAATTGTCTCTGGGCAAAAATGCCCCAAATTATTTGTTATTGTCACTATAACATCCATTTTTTGAAAAATGATCCAATCGGGCTCTAAAATAAACCAATAATCGGAAATAGTAAAACATATACTAACTACGTTTTCTCCCTTCCTATTTCTGTGTGTGTGTGTGTGTGTGTGTGTGTATTGGCTACAGGGCTGGGCTTTCGAGATCCTTTCTGCAGCGAGGTCAAGCCCCGCATCCTTCTGATGGGATTACGGCGCAGTGGCAAGTCTTCCATTCAGAAAGTTGTTTTCCACAAAATGTCCCCTAACGAGACGCTATTCCTAGAGAGCACTAATAAGATTTGCAGAGAGGACGTGTCCAACAGCTCGTTCGTCAGTTTCCAGATCTGGGACTTTCCTGGTCAGATCGATTTCTTCGATCCCACTTTTGACTATGAGATGATATTCCGTGGTACTGGGGCGCTGATTTTTGTGATCGACTCGCAGGTGTTTTTTTGTTGTGGACGTGTTCCTTCTTTGCTTGCTTAGAGACAGTAGGACAAGCAATTAATAGGATACTAGAGTAAAATGTGTCACATAGTCCTCCTTCAGATAACCGATTTGGCTGTATATCTCTCACTTCAGGACGACTATGTGGAAGCGTTGAGCAGACTTCACCTCACCGTAACCCGAGCCTACAAAGTCAACCCAGACATCAACTTCGAAGTGTTCATCCATAAAGTGGATGGCCTGTCCGACGATCACAAGATCGAGAAACAACGAGATATACACAAACGCGCCAATGATGACTTGGCAGACGCGGCCTTAGAGAGGATCCATTTGAGGTGGGTTTTTCACAGGGCCACAGATAGATGAACAACCACACACACACACACACACACACACACACACACACACTCATATGGGCAATATGGGAAGAAACCAGAGTATATAGAAAACCCCATGCAAGTGCATGGAGAACGTGCTGGGACCTTCTTGCTGTGAGGCGACTGTGCTTACCATTACACCACCGTGACCGTCCTGGAACTACATATGTATCTTTCAAATATCTTACTGTTTATAGGGCTGGTCGAAATGTGATCTGGTCATTGGCCCATAGGTTGAGGGCCTCTTGTCTGAAGCTGAACTTCAGGAGAAGGTTTATGGATGTGGTGAGGTAATTAGGGTGAAAGAGGGAGATGTAGAAGACCGGGTAGTGTGGAGAAGAGTGATTCACTGTGGCGACCCCTAACGGGAGCAGCTACAAGATGAATATATATAATATACTGTGTATAT
>JAOTRA010000002.1:535056-548137 GCA_026260255.1 Pseudolaguvia tuberculata | reverse complement strand
ATATATATAGATATATAGATATATAGATATATAGATATATATATATAGATATATATATATAGTGTATGTCCGAGTCCTGATCAGGCGGTAACATCTGAAACCATCGGGTCTGGATATCCCTACTTGTGACCTCCGCACAAAAAGACCCCTTGCCTGGGAATCGAGCCTGGGACCTTCTTGTTGTGAGAGACCGTGCTAACCACTACACCGCTGTCTTACTTCAGAGCCGCTTAAATTTATTTACTTTTTGCAATTCAAATTGGGGATTAAGGGTCTTGCATAAGAGCAACTTGGTGTTGCCGGGCATTATCTGATCCAATTATCAATACCAACTGTGCTACCACTTCCCCTATGTTGGGGTCAGAGTGGGAGGTTATTCCTTAATTCAGGGTCATAGGAGTCTGGTAGAGGCTATCCCAGCACACATGGTGTGAAAGGCAGGGTACATTCTTGAGAAGTCACCAGTCCATTGCAGGGCCACACACACACACACACACACACACACACACAAACAACCACTTGCACTCACTAATCAACGTAATGTACATGTTTTGGGACTGGGAAAGGAAACTAGTGTATCTGGTGAAATTTGTGGAGAGAACAAGCAATCAAACCCAGCACCTTCTTACTGTGCTAATCACTACGTTGTGTTTAAGGGCTCAACATTATCTCCAGATCCTTTTATGGTTTAGACTTTGTTTCCTCTGGAGAATAGCTAACAGTGCTCATTGATTAGGGTTCTACCAAATTTTTGGTGTATGGCCAAATGGATTCGTGATTGTGCCATGTCTTTCCCATTTTTGGATAAAGCTCATTTTATCTTTCCAAGATTCTGGGGCAAGTTAAAAAAATTTTTTTTTCTTTGTTATACATATTCTTAGTAACTGCATCATCCCTCTGTTTTTGGCGTGTGAGAACAGTTTCTTTATTTTTCTCCAGAAAAAGCCTTTATTTAAGCAGCATACTTGCGCCAACCAAAACACTGCTAACTGCTACCAGCACCATTACAGTCGTTTCAATCCTTGGGAATAATGACATCACAGTGTATGAGGGGGACAAGGAATACATTTATAATCTTGAACTCCGGGTCAGGCCACGTGAACGTGAGCAAAATAAAAATGAAATATATTTGTATTAAAATGGTTATTCTTTAATGGATTGAATACAGATGTGAGGGTAATGGAGAAGGAATAAAATCCTTGTGTGTGTGCTGTAGGGTTTTGTTGCTTTTAGAGATTTGCATGTTGTCTGTTTTCTATCAAGTTTGATTAGAAATGGTAGCTTTTAGGTCTTCTGTTGAACTGCTTTACACTTCTCGAGTCAAGTAACGTTTTAATACAGGAACACGAATTAACACTGGCTAAAACCAAAGAAGCAAAGCTCTATCTGTGTCAAAATAGAGAAAAAATACCTCGGCAGAAACCAGGTTCAGTCAGGGGGTCATTTATTTTCTCACCAAACCATAGTGCAGTTTCTGTAGTCTTGGTCTCAAGGTCTTTGTAGGGAAAATGGCCCCTGGGGGTTTATTGTCTGTAAGTGCTGATCCACCATCTGGGCTCAATTCAGACTGGATCTGGTGGTCGACGATGAGCTCAGAATAAGAAGGAAACAGATGTTTTGGTTCAGATTCTGCCATTCTACTTCTATTATGTTATTGGTGGTTTCCTGGATCACTGTTATGTGTGTGTGTGTAAGTGTGTGTGAGTGTTTTATGCGTAAGGAGATCTAGTTTCTTTGATCTAGTTTGTAAATGAGTGTGTGTCTGCCTCTTAAACAATGTTGGGTAAATGATTCCAGAGTTTGTGCGCTAGACAGGAAACTGAGTTTCACCTGTAAGAAAACATCTAAGGTGGTCAGTTCTGTAATACAGTTAATGTATTTAATTGTTGTTACTATAATCATGTTAAATAAGAAGTCTACAAAGGTCCGTGTTCAATTCATCGGCAGTATGTTCTTGTAAAGGTTTTCTGGTTTCCTCCCACAGTCTAAATGCATGTTTGTTTGGTCGAATTCTAATTCGAAATTTCTCGTGTGTGTGTTTGGTAGGGGGGGGGGCTGTAATAGGCTGGCAACGTGCGCAGAATGTAACCCTCCTGCTTTTCACCCTTTTGAGAGCTCAAGCAGACCTATATTTATTTGTACTCAGTTTTTTTTAAAAAAAATTATTGAATTAGATGTTAATCAACTAAAATGAAATAGAATTTTATGATAAAAAGTGTTCTAGAAGAAGTCGAGTTACAGTACAGATGAAGTCCAATTCAAACTTTGCTATTATAAACTGAAAGTTAAAAAACACTATATTGCCAAAAAATTGTTTTTACGCTATCATCCAATCCATATGTGGGGCAAATACAAACTGTTAATACAAATCTGGAAGCCCAAAGTTGCTCTAGAATGTTTGTTGTAGGTTGTAGCATTACATTCTACTTTCACTGGAACTAAGAGACTCTAACACATGTTCCAGCATGACAATGACCCTTAGCACAAATCCCCTGACCTCCATTATCACATGCTGAATGAAAAAAAAAAACATGCTAGTGTTTGTCACACAGTCCTGATCTTACTTATCCAACACTGAACCCCTTTGGGAAGAACTGTAATGGTGACTGACCCACCCCAGACCTCCTTACCTGACATTAGTGTCTGATCTCATTAAAACTGTTGGAGCTGAATGAAGAGATATCTCACATTCAAGCACAACATTGGACTGGAGGGTCTTACTAGAAGACTGAAGCTTCATCACAGGTGTTTGTGATGGTTAGCTGACCACAAATCTATGGCAATATAATGTACACGTCTGATACTAGTTCATGAGTCTTGGTTAGTCATTAAAAACACTTCAAAGTGCACTTACTTTTCCTTTATAAAAATTGATTAAGGTATCCGACCATTAATCAGTCTAAACATTAATGTTCTTTACTTTGTGTGAGATTTCCCCGTTTTGTATCAGCTTTTCCACCTCCACCTCAAAATAATTTGAATATTTTGTGTTTGCATTTTTCATGAATGTCTTTCCTGTATAATTCCGACTATCCTAAAAAAAAAAAACCCAACCCCATAGTCATTGGACCATTCTTTTCCGATGAACATTTTCAAGCGTGTGTTTGTGTAACCCAAGCCTGCTGTTTTCTTTATCGTCGTGTTTTGAGTCATTGACTCAAATTGTTGCTGGAGTTCAGCACTTGTCCGGAGTCACTCCGGGTCTGGGAAACAGCAGACTGTGGAGCTGAGTCTGCACGCGATCACGTGACTGCTGTGTTGTAGGTTTTGTTAGTCTAATCTTGCAAATGATCACAGACCTCAGGCAGCCATGATGATTAGAATGGGTTGGAAGGTGGAGTCGAAAGCCTGTGTATGGTTTTGACACAGGTTGTGGTATTTATTTTGCAAATGATGTCAAATAACAGGGCTATGCATCTCGGTAACATACTGAATGATGATAGCTATGATTTAAGAATTCATTTGTCTTAATGTTCTGTCTAAATTAATTCATTCATTAATCTTACCGCTTATTCCCTAATTCGGTTCACGGGTCTGCTGGAGTGTTTCCCAGTGGACAGATCTGCAGTCCATCGCATGGCCACAAATGAACAACCGCTCATACTCGCACTCACTCCTATGGGCAATTAAGAAGCATCAATTGCACTAATGTACATGTTTTTGGACTGTGGGTGGAAACTAGAGTACCCAGAGAAAACCCCCACAAACAATGGGTGAACATGAAAAATCCACACCGAAAGATCCCTTGACCGGGAATCAAACCCGGAACCTTCTTGTTGTGAGACCACACCACTTGAAAAACTAAACCTTTTGTCTTCATTTAAGTAAATATAACTTTTTCCAGATTTTTGTACAGCACCGGGCTTCATGGTGGCGTCGTGGTTAACACGGTCGCTTCACAGCAAGAAGGTCCCTGGTTCGATTCCCTGGCCGGGGATCTTTCTGTGCGGAGTTTGCATGTTTTCCCCGCGCTTGCGTGGGTTTCCTCCAGGTGCTCCGGTTTCCTCCCACAGTCCAAAAACATGTGGATTGGTGATTTTGTAAATTGTCCATAGGCGTGAATGTGTGTGTGAATGGTTGTTTGTCTGTGTTACCTTGAGATGGACTGGCGACCTGTCCAGGGTGTACTCTCGGCTCTCGCCCTATGTGTGCTGAGATAAGCACAGCAGACCCCCGGGACCCCGGATTCGGGAATAAGCGGGTAAGAAGATGAATGAATGAGTAAAAATAACTTTTTTCAGATTTTTGTACAGCACCGGGCTTCATGGTGGCGTCGTGATTAGGTTCCTCATTTCCGGTTTCCTCCCACATTCCAAAAACATAGAGATTAGGTGGATTGGTGATTCTAAATTGTCCATAGGAGTAACTGTGTGTGTAAACAATCGTTTGTCTGAGTGTTGCCTTGCAATGGACTGGCGACCTGTCCAGGGTGTAGCCCTGCATCTCGCCCTATGTGTGCTGGGATAGACACCAGCAGACCCCATGACCCCGAATTTGGGAATTAGCAGGTAAGATGATGAATGAATGAATGAATGAATGAATGAATGAATGAATGTACAGCACCTTGAGCACAAAGTAATCATTCATTCATTCATCTTCTAACCCGCTTATTCAATACTTTGGCCTCACGGGGGTTTGCTGGAGCCTATCCCAGTGCACATCGCAGGGCACACATAGACAAACAACCACTCAACCCTATGGGCAATTTTTGAATCACCAATCAACCTAATGTACATGTTTTGTGGGAGGAAACTGGAGTTCCCGGAGAAACCCACATAAGCGCGGAGAGAACATGCAAACGCCACACAGATTTCCAGCCCAGGAATCGAACCCAGGACCTTCTTGTTGTGATGCGGTTTTGCTAACTACCGCACCACCCATTTGCAAATAAGCACTAATTTTCTTTTTAAAAAATTGTTTAATGCTTGAGGTTCATTTTTATTAAGACTTGTATTATAATAATAGCTAGAAATAATGATAAGACCTACAGGCGCAGAAATATAGCCACCTTATGTGTTAGTTTAATTGGTATTTAATTTCAATTCTCCATAAATAATTCCATAAAATTTTTTAGATATTTGTTTTATTCATTCATTTCAATGATGGTGGTGGGGCTTGAAGCCAGGTCTTCCTTGGTGATGGTGGTGACCTGGGTTGAAGTCAGTCACTGTTGGATCCTTGAGCAAGACTCTTAACCATCCCTGTACAATAGCTGACCCTGCGCTCTGAAAAAGAACCATTTCACTATATGTTGTACTGTATATAATCCTGTATGTGACAAAAATACCTGTAAACCTGGTACAATATTAATATATTTCCTTTCTCTGATTTGTATTCCTTATGGTCTGAGCTTTGAGCTTTTTATGTCATTTATTCCAGTGTGATTTGTGACCTATCATGTGGCTTCCCCGCTCGGTCGTTATTCAATCATGTCATTTGCACAACGATTATTGATTTCAGATAAATGGACTCTCTTTGTTTTTGTTTTTTATTTGGAGCTGACTAATGAATAAAGGAATGAACAGACGACGAAGTGTTGCTCCCATGAGGACGGGTCTCCGTCCTGTGGAGTTATTTATTTATACAGTTTGAATGCTAATGAGGAGCCTTGATGGAGACAACAATCGAATATCCACACACTGGAGTGAATGGTGCCAGGCGGACCGAATAATCTGACATTCTTTGTTGTGTAGCAATTTAGGTTTAATTTCCCATCCTGTCAGGATGATGTATCCTTTAGCCTTGTATGTACATTTACATTTATGCCATTTGGCAAACGCCCTTATTTAGGCCATTCATTCATTCATCTTCTAACCTGCTTATTTCCTAATTTGGGGTAGAAGTTACATTTACAGTTAGGCATTTGGTTACGCTCTTATCCAGAGCAACTAACATTTGGTCTCTTTTTTTGAACCCCTGTCTATCTGGTATTAGTCCAACACCTTAACCACTAGGCTACCACTTATGTAGGGATATTGGGGTCATGTGGGTCTGCTGGAGCTTATCCCAGCATACATAAAGCAAAGGGTCTTTTTATTTCTCCAATCAACCTAATGTACATGTTTTTGGACTGAGGGAGGAAACCGGAGTACATGGGTAGGGAGACCATGCAAACCTTACTGTGTGTGTGGCGCTTTTCTGTTATTTATATCCTGAAAGTTTCTGACTCTTCAGTTTTTTTCTGTATATTCTAAGAAACCCTGACCTCTGTTTTCTTTTTTTCTTGCTTTCAGTCGAGAGAGAAGTTGTTCAGAAGCGGACCTTCACACGATGGATGAATCTGCATCTCGAAAAAGTTTGTGCTCAACTTTATTCCTTAGCGAGACGTCCTGGTTTACATGCGGTAGAAGATTGCACCTTTGGTTAGCTGTAAAAGTACTACCCATACAAGCTAAGCTACCGTTACTTAGCTTAGTTTCAAGTGAAGGTGAAAATAGAAAAGGGTCAGTAAGAAAGATGATAAAGTTTGTGTTTAAATTTAAAACCTGCTCGACCCATTTTTTTTTTACCTCAGGGATGCTAAATGAGAAGATGGGAAGGAGATGTAGGTCATTTTTCTCCTATTAGAAGAGCCACATGGCTACTGCAGTGACACGTGATGACACCCGTCTTTATTTTTTGTCTTGCTTTAAGTTCATTCATTCATTATTCTTCTTACCCGCTTATTCCCTAAATCGGGGTCACGGGGGTCTGCTGCACCTATCCCAGCACACATAGGGCGAGAGGCAGGGGGTACACCCTGGACGGGTCGCCAGTCCATCTCGGAGCAACACACAGACAAACAACCATTCACACACACGTTCACTCCTATGGACAAATTTACAATCACCAATCCACCTAATCTGCATGTTTTTGGACTGTGGGAGGAAACCGGAGCACCCGGAGGAAACATGCAAACTCGGCACCGAAAGATCCCGGCCCGGGATTCGAACCCGGGACCTTCTTGTTGTGAGGCGACTGTGCCATCCACTACGCCACCGCGCCGCCAGTTTGCTTTAAGTTATGAATGAATAAATAACATAAATGATTTATTAGAACATTGGGGAAAGTTACATGTTTAACAGGGAGCTGGTGTTTTTAACTCGCCTCTTGTTAGAGTTGAATGGATCCTACTATTGTCGTGTTCGGTCCCCCTCAATGTCTCAAACTTTGCTCACCATGGCCAGTCGTGTGACCTCTCATTAAAAGTTGTCCCCTCTGTCCACTCTGGTTATAGTTGTTGGGCTTCTAGTGTTTCATACAGCTCGTTGAAGAGAAGGTCCTCATTCACACCATGCTTTCGAAAAAGCACAAAAGCACAGTGACGAGTCCTTTGTTTTGTGACACAATGAGGCTCTATTTTGCAGCCCAGAGCTTGGCTTCAAGGCAGACTGACTGCCTACTAATTAACAATCAAACAGTTGTCCTTCTTATTTTGTCTCACTGGTTATTTTTCTGGAAAGTTTATACATCATCAAGCTGTTACTTTGCCATAAAGTGCACCGGTAGGGAGGGGGGGGGCACAAATTACTCAAATGAAATAGTCTTAGCCAATGTATCGCAATGAACCAATTGTCCCATCCAAAGTGTTTTCCTGTTTGACAATCGGTAATCCCATCCTACACTTTATTGCCAATTATTTTTCTGGTCAGTAGATCCATATGTGGTTCCTCTCCAAATTGTTCCTGGAAGCCCACAGTTGGTCTAGAATGCTTTTGCAGGTTGTAGCATTACATTATTACGTCACTGAAACTTGGAGACTCCAACACTAATCCAGCATGACGATGACCCTTAACTCACAACCCCATTTGCTGGTTATTATTGGAGTGAAAAAAACACCAGTGTTTGGCACAAAGTCCTGATCCTACTACCATTGAATTTGGGATGAACTGGAATGGTGAATGACCTACCCCAGACCTCCCTCCCTGACATTAGTGTCTGACCGCATTAATACTGTTTGAGCTGAATCTAGAGATATCTCACATCTGGAAGATCATCTTGTTTATTGATAATCAACCTTGTCATGGCACACTGCAATTATTATATTTGATGTGGTTTGCAAGGTTTATTTTAAGAAAAAATAGGAACCCTTAAACGAACAGAATGGCGCCCTTTGTCAGAAAAAGAATTACATTAAAGTTCTTTTACTTCAACCTATACCTAATGCAAGTATATTACCTGCATAAAAAAAGATGCTTTTAAATGGTTCTGATTATTATTTCTTTTCCTCTCTACATCCTGCAGTGCAATCCTCCATTGATGGTGCAGGATCTTTTCCGTGACATCAGAGATGGGCGGGTTCTCATGGCCTTGCTGGAGGAGCTGTCGGGATGCAGGCTGGTAAGAATCTTCTGAATTCATACAGTAATTTAGCCATTACTTTTAAGTATAAAATGTGTTTTCTGTTTTTTTTTTAATCAGCTGCATGAGTTCAAACCGTCCGCACATCGCATTTTTAGGCTTAATAACATAGCCCGGGTCTTGGCATTCCTGGAGGAAAGAAATGTAAGTACTGAATTCACATAAACTCAGGAAAAAAACACAGCATTCCCAAAGCATGTTGTTTAAAAATGTCTGTTTCAGGTAAAACTGGTCAGCATTGACGCCACAGACGTGGCTGATGGCAATTCTTCCATTGTGCTTGGTCTGATCTGGAATATTATCCTGTTTTTTCAGGCAAGGATATTGTACGCTTGTTTCTCTTTGCTTAGCTGGTATTGGTACAACTTCCATGAAAATTAAAAAAAAAAACTTAAATGAAAATAACAGAAGGCTAAAATTTTAATTTTGATTTGTTAGTTATGCTAAAAAAAAAATGCATGTTCACTTTGAACCTTTCACATCCAGATTAAAGAGCTTACAGGAAACATCCGAAACCAATTCCCGTCTACTTCAAGTCTGTCGTCGATCCCAACCAGCTCGGACTCGGACATGTCACAGTCCAGTACACCGTCAGACGAGAAGAAGCCTTCCGTTGTTGCTAGGGATCATGGAAAAGCCATTAAAACTCTCCTGCAATGGGTGCAGAGACGCACCAGGAAGTAAGTGTTTGTATCGGTGTGTGACAGAGTTCATATGCGTTTTTCAGTACTTTAGTACTTATCCTTCTGCTTGTTGTAGATATGGTGTGGCCGTCCAGGATTTTGGGAAGAGCTGGACAAGTGGTCTGGCTTTTCTCGCAGTCATCAAGTCTATTGACCCTAGTCTGGTGGACATGAGAAGAGCTCTGCTCAGATCGCCCAGAGAAAACATTGAAGAGGCTTTCAGGACAGCACATTACAGCTTGGGAATCCCACGACTTCTGGAGCCTGAAGGTACCCATAAATAATTTAATGAAAGACTTTAAACATCCTGTAATCGATAAAAAACCGTTTGAGGAAACAAGAAAAAGTGTAGTTAAATGTATCGTTTCTCCTTAGACATAACTCAAAACCGTCCCGACCAACAGTCCATAATGACGTACGTGTCCCAGTTTCTGGAGCACTTTCCAGGTATTGAGGAGGTAAGATCCTGTTTATGTCATCCATCACATTATCAATAACGTGTAACATATGTAAACTGTGCAAGATGTGATTTATGTGCTGTCCGATTGCTGTTTTCTGAAGGATGAGCCTTTGGACATCCTGGAGAGGAATAAGGTCAGTGCGCGGATGACAGAGCCGCCGGTTAAAAACGGAGTTCAGAAGAAGAGAGATAAGTCAAGTTTAGTGAAAAAGAACTGGGTGCCAGCTCCACCTAAAGTCTATATTTCCTCAGTCGTTAAAGATCAAGAACAAAAACGTCCCCCTGTACCACTTCAAATGGTAGATGACCGACCTTGGGACAGCGAGGATTCTTCGTTGGGTTCAAGTCCAAGTACTACAGAAAATCGACCTTTGATTCGCCCTCTCGACCCCAAAAAGGATGCCTCCTCTCCTCCCTTGAGCTCCCCTCGGCCGTCTTTGAACGATTCTGCTATGGAATTTCCAGAATCTTGGCCTAAGACACCTAGCGAGCTTCCAAAGTCATGTAGCAATGACTCTCTGAGAGATTCCACCTCAGCAGGAGATCTGACCTCACTGGGATCTCCACTGGAGTCAGAGAGGGGCCTGCAAGATCAGGTAGATTCAGAGTTGTTCATTGATGAAGGAAACTTCTCGCTCAGTTTAGAGGCTAGATCCGCATTACTATCTGAGGAGGAAGATGCTTATAGGTACATTTTAGACCTTAAAGAGGAAGGGCCTGCCAGTGACATGACCAGTAAGGAGATCTCAAATGCTGAAAAACCTGAGACAAATCCAAATAATAATACATTTTTAGATCCTTCCTGTGGGGATGGTGATTCTGGATACTATCCAGGACAGAAGGATATCCTTACAACTCAACCAGAGGAAATTGGTGAGCGTTTGCTTTCCCCTGACTTGGGTAAACCGATTGTTGTTGTGGAAGATCCAAAATCCAACAACCTGGATGATGTGCCAGAAGAACGTCTTGAGTCTTCCAACTTTGAACCTATAGAGAAGATTTATTTCGAATCAGATCAAACAAAAAGGTTTGACGATGACCAAGAATGGCCGGTTGTCAAATATGAAAGGATTTCCATTTCAGGCAGTGAAGAGGACCTCGAAGAATTGCATGAAGAACCGCTTGATGAGGAATTGGAAGGATTCCAGTTGCCAGATGTGTTTGGTGGCAGGATGGAGGAAAGTGCCTCAGAGAAATATAACATTTTTAATCAGAATAAAGATCAGATGCAGGAAACGGAGCAAGACATTCCAAATCCAGAAGATAAAGTAAATCAGATTAGTTCTAAATATGAGCTTTCCAAGATCCCAACAAATGGCAGCCAATCTGGGGCAACAGATACTGAGGCAGAAATCCAAGAGAAAGTGGAACAGAAGTCTAAAACCGAGGATTCGAACAAAATTAATAAGCATACAAGAGAAGATTCTAGCAAAATCTCCCAACAGATGACCGGTGGTCAGGTGGAAACTAATCTTTCTGAAGTTGGTGGTCAGGTGGAAACTAACCTTCCTGAAATTGGAGAGGAGAAATTGGAATCTGTGGAGCGGTCTAAAGAAACTGAAGAAAATCAGGGGTATTTAAGATATGTTCAAGAGAACATATTTCAAAACAAGTTGGAGGAGGAGCTGAATAAAAGTCATAGTCTTCCCGAAACTGAAGTTATTTTAGACAACGGAACGAGCATTGAGGACAAGCGTGAAGACTTGAGCGTAAAAGATGTCGCATCATCCAGTCCGCGAAAAATGTTAATGTCTCTGACCTCTCAGACTACCACCAGCCTTGTATCTGAAGTTCACCCACCTGAAGTATCGGATGAGCCCAATCCTGGGGCGCCATACTGTAAAGAAGATAAGCAATCCCTCAGTCTGCTGAACCCCAGCGTGGTAGACAAGCCGTACAAAGGACAGGCTGTTTGGGAGAATACCAAGATTGCGGATACAGTGCTGTCAGAGAGACACCGTGCGGAGTTCCGGCTGTCGCTTAGCATGACTCCTCTGCAGCCTGCACCACCGCAACCTGCGTTTACTGACTCTGACAGTGCGCAGGAAAAGGTGATTACCGTCCGTAATTAAGGTCATATACACTGGATTATCAGGAAATAGTAGCAGCAATAATGCCCTTATCTCTTGTTTATGGAAGGCCTCGACGGATATGGTTTGTTGCCTTTACTCGATTTTTCTGAACTTGCGTAGTATCTCGCTGGACCTAGGAGGATGTTTGACGTTTTCTCAGACTGGAGGAAAATATCAAATTCACTGCATGGCTCAGGATTTTCTGACATCCACCTTTTATAGACACGCACACAAACACGCTCACACACAATTCTAATTATTTAGATAGCTTAGCTGAGAATTTTTTTTCCGGGTTTTCTAACGGTATGAGAATCTAAACAGATGCTTGAGGTACAGAAGGGTACAAAAGTCACTACCAAGAAAAAACTTAAAAAGACATCAATCTGGTAATTTTGATTTTTCTTCTCATAATGTTGAATCATTCCTCGCACCAAGGTTTCGTGTACGATTTATGCACAAGGGATCTTTCTTGTGAGTTTTGACGTGTTTGTGTGAATTTTCTCCGGGAACTGTTTTTTTTTTTTCCACAGTCCAAACACATGCACATTTATAGATTTATTTAGTGATTCTAAATTGCCCATAGGAGGGAGTGGTGTGTGTGGTTGTTTCTGTGTGTGGCCCTGCGATGGACTGGTGACCTGTCCAGGGTGTACTTCTGCTTTTCACCCTGTGTGTGCTAAGATAGGACAGGCTTCAACAGACCCTGTAACCATGAATTAGGGAATAAGTGGGTTAGAGGATGAATTAATTCATTAATGAGTTTCTAGCATATTCTGGTCATTTTGACTTCTCAATTCAGTTTTTTGACTTTATCATTCATTCATTCTTTCATTCATTCACACCACAAACGCACACTATTCACTTCTATGAACGTCCTAACATACATGTTTTTAGACTGTAGGAAGAAACCGGAGTACCTAGAGGAAACCCACGCATGCATGGAGAGAGCATGCAAACTCCGCACAGAAAGCGCTTTTTATCTTTATTTATTGTGATTTCCACTTCATACTCGACATTTTGACTTTATTTTAATAACCTTCGATTTTGATTATTTGGCTTAAACCACTTTATGGCGTAATTAATTTTAAATGATCATTTCCTTTTAGTACTTCTATAAGTTGCAACACATTTTTTGAACTTTGGAACAAAATTCTAAAGTCTTGGTAGTGACTGTGGACTTTTATACCCTACTGTGATGTAATTAATGTTGCATGTGCATGTAAAGCTTTTTTTCCTATAAGAACGTCTATAGTTTGTGTTTATGGATGTCAATAACAATCTTTGGTTGTGAACTTCCTGCAGGTCGATTACGGAGTTGTGGAGTCTCCGGGTCAAAGCCCGTTCGGGCTTTGGGTTCCTCACCCCGGAGAATGGGGCCTGGTGGAGACTGATCTGGATGCGGAGTATGAGCGCAACAACAGAGAGGAACATGGAAACAGAGAAGAAGATAGGCTGAAAGAGGAGCAGAGGCTGAAAGAGGAGCAGAGGCTGAAAGAGGAGCAGAGGCTGAAAGAGGAGCAGAGGCT
>JAOTRA010000002.1:501547-526486 GCA_026260255.1 Pseudolaguvia tuberculata | reverse complement strand
GTCTAATGTGCGGATCATGGATCCGCTGTGGCGACCCCGAACGGGAGCAGCCGAAGGACAAAGAAGAAGAAGAAAGAGATTTCCTCTCTGTCTCTGTCCATGCCTTCATATATACATTTACAGCATTTCGCAGACTTGTTCAGATCAACTTTCAACTGAGCAATTGGGGGTTAAGGGTCTTGCTCAAGGGCCCATTTGTCAATCTGTCTGTTTCCTATTCTCATTGTCTCCCTCTCGTTCTGTTTCTCAGCATCTCCCGTTTGTCTTTCCTTTTTTTAGTTTCCTTTCTTTTTGTATTTCTTTTTTTCTTTTTCTCTCTGTTCACCTTGAATAATTTTTTTCTCATTCTTTCTTTTATCAATCAGTTTAGCAGTATTATGCCCCTTCTATGTTTTTAGAATCAACGTGTATGATTAATTGATGTCTATTTCTATGTTACATTTATAGATGTAAATATACACTAAGCCGATTTGAACTGTTGCAGTACAAGTTGATTGTTTATAGCTGTTTTAAGAAATGGCACTTGCTTGACTATGAAAGGGCAAAAAAGGGGCCAGATTTTAGTTTGCAAAATGTTTTTAGTTTATAAATGATTATTTCATATGGCTTAATAGAAAAATTGTCATACACCTGGTCTTTCCGTGATTATAAAAAAAAAAACACTGATCAGATGTTAACAGACCCTTAAAGACCAGTAGGGCGAGGTCATTAACTTTTCAAACCATCAATTCAGTAACACTTTAATTGCAGAGTTTTGTTTAACGGAAAACATGTCTTTGTATATATGTAATAGAAAGTTGTGGAAATTATAAATTCATTCATCTTACCCACTTATTCCCGAATTCTGGGTCACAGGGGTCTGCTGCGCCTAGCTCAGCAAACATGGGCGAGAGGCAGGGGTACACCCTGGACGGGTCGCCAGTCCATCTAAGTAAATTATAAATTGTTAGTTATAAATAAAAAGGTCATCATTTTCTTTGCCTTGTGTAGATTCCGTGAGACGAGAGTAAGGAGTGCTGAGGTTTACGATGAAGCCCAGAATTAGTGCCGCAGGCATCCCCAGTGCTGCACCAGACACACACCCTGTAAGTCTTTTTAAAAAATTACGCACACACCAGGTGTATGAGAATTTTACAAATTCTTCGAACAACCAATATTTTTCCTGATTTGGCATTGAGATGTACGAGTTTCAAGTGCTTACATATAGTCATTTAATATTCCTTAATATACATACTTTAACTTATTTTAAGAATATGGGCGGTGCACTTAAAAATAAAAAGTTTGCTAGGGGGAATAAAAAATATTATATTAAATATAAAAAAATCCATTCACAAAAACAAATAGTTTTATTATAGGTTTATTTTGGTTATTTAACATCACTGTTCCTGCTTATCTAATATCAAAAGATGTGGTTTCACTGTAAGGGTATCTTAGTGATCCTCCGCCCCTAAAACTGAAACTAAAACTTATAATATATAAATGTAATTTTGTAATGAAATTATTCTGTACTGTTGTGCTGTTTTGCAGTGAACTTACAGAGAACAGGCTGAAATGAGATAAACACTGGATGACTGGAGTCTCAGCATGGCAGGACTGCAGCTGCTGACCCCTGCCTCCTCCCCCATGGGGCCTTTCTTCGGCCTGCCGTGGCAGCAGGAAGCTATTCACGACAACATATACACGCCACGAAAATATCAGGCAAGTCTGAGCCATTATTATAGGTTTATAATTCTAGTACAAAGGGTCCATGTTTACTGGCGCACTGGTGGATAGGCAAGTCAAACAGTATTGGGTTTCCCCGATGCCAATAGCTAGACAGTGTTTCTGCTACATTATTAAACTGGTTTAAAAATAAATACTAAATTAAAATGTACCAAAGTGAATGTTTGGAGCCAGCTGTATAAACTATTGTAAATTAATTATTATTTAATTATTAGGAGAGATACCAGGTCACCGCTTCATCATAGCCGCACACTTACTCCTATACACAATTTAGTAAATTTGCGTAATTAAGATGAGTCACACTTAATAAGTTGAATAAATTCACCTAAACAACAGCGCGCACACAGTGGGGATAAAAATAATAGGATACGTGCCAGATAACACATGCACAGGCTTTCAGTGATATTCGCCTCTAGAGGCCGCTCTCGCCATTGAAATGTTGATTCGGACACTTTCCAATGACAATCAACACTAAAAAATATCTGCTGTCAGTTAATCAAGGGGCGATAATTCTGAGAATTAGTTATGACTATATTTAAGAATTAGTTATTATTTTTGAGAATTAGTAATTAGTTATATTTTGTATAAGCTAAAGGAGTTGCCAGGAATTATAGGAATATCCAGTTATAGTGATGTCTGCATTTTGTTGTTTCCCCTAAACTTCAGGTTGAACTTCTTGAAGCAGCTCTTGAACACAACACTATAGTCTGCTTAAACACAGGCTCAGGGAAGACATTTATCGCAGTACTTCTTATTAAAGAGCTGTCCCACCAAATCCGCCAGGAGGATGGGAAGAGGACTATTTTCCTGGCCAATACAGGTACAGTGACTATAGCCATCATGGGCTAATGATGTTGCTACAAATTTGTTTGAATTTTTTTTATGCATTTCCATTTACAGCTTCATCTGTAGTTCATCAAGCCTCCACTGTGAGAACCCATTCGGATCTTCGGGTCGGGGAATATATAGAGGTCTCAGCATCATGGACAGAGGAAATTTGGAAGGAAGAGATAATGGAAAATCAGGTTTTGCTAATTTGCTTTATTATCTATTCCTTCGCATCTTACATATAATAAATTCATTTGATGATCGAAAAAAATTATCACTTATGTTACAGTTTAACATTTTCTAATGGCAGAAAACACAAGCCAAAGTCAGTTTCTAATTCTAGTCCTCCCAGGCGTTTGTTCTCAAGTACCATTCTGTGACTTTATCTGATTTTTTGTTATTATCCTCTTGATGATCACTATTGTCCACATTGTAGCATTGATTGCAAAAAAAGATCTAAAACCATTTTTCCTTGTAAAACAATCAAGGGTCATAGCCCATCTGTACACATTTAAGAAAAAATATAAACTGTCATATGATCCATGCAGTGTAAATGTGACTTGGGGGAAAAAAAAATAAGTCCACAATATAACCTATATTGCGTGTCTGTATGTGGGGCTGGTGGCTGTGAAATTGGACTTGCGCGATCTGCTTTCCAGAATTAACCTTAATTAATCATGGACATCTAAACTGATCCTTTTTTATACTGTAGTCTATTGCAGACATGTCTTGACAGTTGTAGGGTTTACTTTGTGTTGTGCAAGAAAACTTTGAGGAAAGTGCTAGAACTGATGCTTAATCAGCATGGCCGGGTTATACAAAGTGTGCGGAAAAGTTTAATTGGCCAGTATTATACTGGTACTGTGAGTAATACTTTGCCCATCATCCAGCAATTGTACGTTATGCATAGAGTCCGGAACATTTAACGAGTTCCTCATTGTAAAAAGCCAACCGCATTTTATCTGTCGTGTGTCATGTTGTAATTTCTGCCAGACGCAGCTTCACCACCTCCTTGTTTTTTTGTTTTTTTTTCTTTTCGCAGGTGCTCGTTATGACATGCGACATCTTCCTGCACATTTTAAAGTTTGGGGTTCTGCCACTATCACAGATCAACCTAGTCGTTTTCGATGAGTGCCATCTTGCAATCACGGACCATCCCTACCGGGAAATAATGAAGGTAAAATTACAGCATAGTAAATCCAGAATCATTATATAAATGTCAACTTGCTATGAAGAGAAGGGTGGAAGGTCATGTGATTGGTGTTAGTTTAAAAGTGACAGAATGTTAAATGTGACCTTTACTGCATTATTAAATGATAATGTCTTCACTTGAAAGCATTTTTTAAAACATTCTTAGAAATGTGAAGGAAGTCCAGGCTGCCCACGTATCCTAGGACTGACTGCTTCCATCCTGAATGGCAAATGTGACCCATCTGACCTTGAGGAGAAAATACAGAACTTGGAGAGGATCCTCAGATGCAACGCTGAAACTGCCACTGATCTCGTTGTGCTGGACAGGTGCGCCTATTTACACTGGTGTTTGTCAAAAGAAGTGGGAACTGAAAGTGCAATGGTTAAGATATTGCAATGGGGCCCTCAAGCTTGTACAATTTATTTGGATGAAAATACATGAATAAGAGAAACTAGACTGCCACATAAACACGGGCGGTGAATAAACATGGTCACGTTTTATTTATAATGCAGGTATGCAACCCAGCCTAGAGAGGTGGTGCTGGACTGTGGCGCTTACCAGGACAACAGTGGCCTGTCTGAGAGACTTCGCAACGAACTGGAGGGCGCTCTTCATTTTCTCAATGATTACAATTTTAATGCACACCAGGAGGACCGAGACCCTACTTACATCTCTAAACAGGTTTTTTTCACTAAAGCACACACATTCCTTCTCGAATTTCACATATCTGTACTAAAGATAATTTGTCACCAGAGGTGTTTAGTAACGCTTTTAATTCACTTGGTAATTCATTATGATTATTTTTTTAGTAAGTAGATGTCTACTCTACACTCCTGTTGATTAGTTCAGTCATAGATATCTATAAAGAAGTTTATCTAGCAGACATATTTTCCCCTGACATCTTCATTGACCGGATAGGGCATCGGTTCACTGATGGTTACTTTTCTAGGTTCTGAGCGACTGCAGGGCCGTCCTGACTGTCCTTGGACCCTGGTGCGCTGACAAAGCCGCCGGCATCATGGTGCGTGAGCTACAAAAATACATCAAACATGAGCAGGCGGAGTTAAACCGCAAGTTCTTGCTATTTGCCGACACCATCCTGAGAAAACTGCACGCGCTCTGCGAAGAGCATTTTTCTCCGGCGTCGCTCGACCTAAAGTTTGTCACCCCCAAAGTCATCAAGCTGCTTGAAATCCTTCACGAGTATAAACCTTTTGAAAGGCAGCAGTTCGAAAGTGTCGAGTGGTACAACAACCGTAATCAGGACAACTATGTCTCGTGGAGCGACTCTGAAGATGAAGATGAGGATGAGGAGGCAGAGGTGAAGGAAAAGGCGGAGACCAACTTCCCTTCACCCTTTACCAACATTCTCTGCGGCATCATATTTGTGGAAAGGCGCTACACAGCGGTCGTTTTAAATAGGTTTGTGTAAGGTTATTCAAATATTAGATTGTGGGCCGGCACCGTGGAGTAATGGGTAAAGGCGCTAGCACACATATTGCATTCCGGCGACCCGGGTTCTAAAGTCCTTTTTGGTCCCAACCCTGACCAAATCCATACCCGCCCGTCCTCTCTCATTTTATCTCAGTCTGTCCTATACATAAAAGGAAAATGCACAAAAAATTATTTGAAAAAATATCTCTATTTTGTTAAACATGCTAAGAATTACTTTTAATGTTATTTAAAACATTTTAGGCAAATTTGAGCAAATGTCAAGTAAAGTCAATGTGATATCCCAACTTTATCACTTTTAAATTGTGTAAAATAACTGATTTCAGTTAGAAAGCTAAACAATTATTTAAACCCATTGACTTGGTTTTTACTTACAATAGACATCTCTGTTAATTTAACTGAATACATAAAATCAGCTAATCTTAAGCAGCTAATCTCTAATCGGTCAAACAGCTCAAACAAAAAGAAATTACATACACAGGGCTGCAACAGACGATTTTGTGTCTTTAAAAAAACCCGCGCAGATTAATTAAGGAGGCAGGAAAACAGGATCCAGAGCTGGCCTACATTAGCAGCAACTTCATCACTGGCCATAGCATCGGCAAGAACCAGGCACGCAACAAGCAGATGGAGGTGGAATTCAGAAAACAAGAAGAAGTGAGTAATACTAAAGCTTTTTTAAAAAAAAAAATGTTCTGTCTAGCAGCCAGACTTAAAAATCTCTCTCCTCTGTCCTTAAGGTTCTAAGGAAATTCCGTGCACATGAAACCAACCTGCTTATTGCCACCAGCATCATTGAGGAAGGAGTGGATATCCCAAAGTGCAATCTGGTAGTGCGGTTCGACTTGCCTAGTGAATATCGGTCCTACGTGCAATCCAAAGGCCGGGCACGTGCTCCTGTCTCCAATTACATCATGCTAGCTGACAGCGAGTGCACAAAAGCGTTCGAAGAGGACCTTAAGACCTACAAGGCCATTGAGAAGGTCTGCAGTTGGTACATATTTCTGTGTGTGATGCTGTTTTTAAGATCTTGTAAAATCGTCTTTTTTTTTTTTTTTTTCTACTTTAGATTCTTAGGAACAAGTGTTCCAAGTCAGCGGAGTGTAATGAGTATGAGGTGGAGTCCATACTAGACGATGACAACATTGTTCCTCCTTATTCGTTGCGGGCTGACGACGGAGGCCCCAAAGTCACCATCAACACTGCTATCGGCCATGTTAACAGGTCAGTATGACTGATTTAGAGTCGGAAACAGGAGTGAAATTTCACATTCCACTCCTACAAAAAATTCCAGTTCCGTTGAAAAACTGGAGGAAACCTGATTTATAATGCATGATAAATTGGTGCCCATGCACGTGTGTAAATATCTTCTGCAGATATTGTGCAAGACTTCCTAGTGACCCCTTCACTCACTTGGCACCAAAGTGCAAAACTGTAGAGCTGAAAATTGGTGTGTACAAGTCCACACTCTTTTTGCCAATCAACTCACCCCTCAGGGTGCCCATTACTGTAAGTACCATTTACTTAATATTTATTGGAAACCTTTTTGAATGGGAAATAATGTAACTTATATAAACTATATAATATTTTTTTTTCTGTTGACTGGAATGTATTACATAATGATAAATTTATTGATCTAATGATCACACTTTTCTTTATTGAAGATTTTTGCTATTGGTTTGATATGATTCGATTTTTTTCAATGTGTGTGTGTTTAGGGGCCTGTGATGCCCTGCACAAGGCTTGCAGAGAAAGCTGTTGCACTTCTATGTTGTGAGAAACTACACAAAATTGGTATGCCTCTTTATCCACTGTCTTTATAACAACTGGAGCAATTTTTTTTCAACCCCATTTCTCTTTTGGACTGTCTGACTTTAGGTGAGTTGGATGATCACCTAATGCCAGTGGGAAAGGAAACCGTGAAATATGAAGAGGAGCTGGACTTGCATGATGAAGAAGAAACCAGTGTTCCAGGCAGACCAGGTTCCACTAAGAGAAGGCAGTGCTACCCCAAAGCTGTGAGTGCGCTCAAAATGTTCATTCATTCATCTTCTTACCCGCTTATTCCCAAATCCGAGGACACGGGGGTCTGCTGCGCCTATCCCAGCACACATAGGGCGAGAGGCGGGGGTACACCCCAGACGAGTCGCCAGTCCATCTCATGGCAACACATAGACATACAACCGTTCACACAAACATTCACTCCTATGGACAATTTAGAATCACCAATCGACCTAATCTGCATGTTTTTGGACTGTGGGAGGAAACCAGAGTACCCGGAGGAAACCCACGCAAACACTGAGAGAACATGCAAACTCCGCACAGAAAGATCCCGGCCCGGGACTCGAACCCGGGACCTTCTTGTTGTGAGGCGACTGTGCTATCCACTACGCCACCATGCCGTTTTTTGCGTGCCCACTGTTTGGTTCTACAGCGCTTCACTGATTAATTGCAGCGCCTCGGACTGAAACAAGAGATTAGGGGGAGGGGATTCAATTTTTGTCACATACATGATTATACAGAGTACAACATATAGTGAAATCTTTTCTTCACATATCCCATCTTAGTAAGTTGGGGTCAGAGCGCAGCTATTTTACACCGCCCCTGGAGCAGGAAGGGTTAAGGATCTTGCTCAAGGACCCAAGAGTGGAGCAGGTGGGGCTAGAAACCAGGTCTTCCTTGTCTACCGATCAACAACTCTGCACCTTAACCATTGAGCCACCACTGTCCCTTAATGTTAAAGGCTTCTTTTAAAAAACAAATATTTGTCAGCAACCATTAAATTTTTTTGGTGGACTAGTTGTTCCATCCTTTTTTAGCTGTATGTCTGTTGTGTGTGTTCAGATCCCAGAATGTCTGCGAGGCAGTTACCCTGTGCCAGAGCAGTCTTACTACTTGTATGTCATCGGAATGGTTCTAACAACACCCCTTCCAGACGAACTCAACTTCCGACGGAGAAAGCTATACCCTCCCGAGGACACCACCAGATGCTTCGGCATACTCACAGCTAAACCGATACCTCGTGTATGCAGACTTTATAATCTTTTGGAGTTTAGAGATTTTAATTAAATTAAAAGACCATTGTCAATGCAGCAGTGGTTTAATCCTGCAGCTTAAATTTTTTTATAAATAATCCATTACAGATTCCTCATTTCCCTGTGTATACACGTTCTGGCGAAGTGACCATCTCAATAGAGCTGCTAAAGTCTGACTTTACGCTAAGCTCGTCCCAGCTGGAGCTCATCACTCGTCTGCATCAGTACATTTTCTCTCACATTCTCCGCCTGGAGAAACCTGCACTAGAGTTCAGGCCCACTGAGGCTGACTCAGCCTACTGCGTTCTACCTCTCAATGTGGGTGAGTGCATTTTCCGTCCATGCTATATTTTTCCTTACTCCTACTAGGAATGTGAACTTGATACTGGAGATAGGATTCGATAAGACATTTGTTATTAATCAAATATTTTTTTTGCCTCTATATTAAAATATTTTTTCCCAGTTGGGGATTCCTGTATTTTAGATATGGACTTCAAGTTTATGGAGGATATTGAGAAATCTGAAGCACGCATTGGCATTCCGAATACTCAGTATACGAAGCTCAACCCTTTTATGTTCAGATTAGAGGACTACCAGGATGCTGTCATCATTCCAAGGTAAAAAAAAAAAAAAAAAAAAAAAATTAAAATTAGCTTTATTTTATAAACTTTATGGTTTAATGCAGTGGTCCCCAACCTTTTTTTTTTTTTTTGAAGATCTAACTGAGAGAATGCTGAACAATCAGTCTCAGATAAAAAATTAAATGGAAATAATTGTACCAATTGATCCATGTACTGGGCTGCGGCCTGTAGGTTGGCCACCAATTTTTTATTTTTTTTTTATATTTGTGATGCCAAATTATAATTTTTTTGTGCTGGAGATGTCTTGGCTGTCAGTTTGGCGAACACACAGATTATACCCATTTCACTGATGAAATACTTGCATGGATAAATACTTGTGCCTCTACTGTTTCTTGAACCAAAAAAGATTTTTGTTGCTTTACAACTATCACATAGAACGTCCCCTGTCCCATTCACACCCCCTCCTTCACTCTTCCACTTTGCTTCCTGTCTATCTGCTGTCTTATAAAACAATAAATACACACCAGCCCAAATTAAATGTGCCAAAAAGCCTAAACCCTTCAACCCTACAAACATGGAGTTGAGTCTAAAATTGTGAAAAAAAGCGTTGTGAAATATCTCTCAGGTACCGCAATTTTGACCAGCCACATCGCTTCTACGTAGCAGACGTATACACCGACCTCACGCCTCTGAGTAAATTTCCTTCACCAGAGTACGAGACGTTTGCAGAGTACTACAAAACCAAGTATAACCTGGATCTGTCTAATGTCAACCAGCCACTTCTAGATGTGGACCACACGTCCTCCAGGTGATGCATCTTGTCTGAGGGGAAAATGATGTCTTATTGCACGAAAGTAATTCCGCTAAGAATGTATGTTGGTTTTATTTATTTATTTATTTATTTATTTATTTTTTTTTTTTTACACCTGTTACTCAGATTAAATCTTTTAACCCCCCGGCACCTGAATCAGAAAGGCAAAGCGCTCCCTCTCAGCAGTGCTGAGAAGAGAAAAGCCAAGTGGGAGAGTCTGCAAAACAAACAGGTATCCATTTAAAACAAAATGTATGGTTAGTGGAATCACATTACAATGTTTCCTTATTAATTAATATGGATTGTTGCATAATTTCTTTAGATCTTAGTTCCTGAACTGTGTGCTATTCACCCAATCCCTGCTTCCCTGTGGAGAAAAGCTGTGTGCCTTCCCAGCATCCTCTACAGGCTACACTGCCTCCTGACTGCTGAGGAGCTTCGCGCTCAGACGGCCATCGATGCCGGCGTTGGAGCTCAAAGTCTTCCACCTGGCTTCAGGTCAGTTCTGCACCTGTACTACTTTCACTAATGATTTGCACATGGTTATGATCACAGCATGACCAGGGCTAAAATTGACAGTTTAAATGGGGCCTCATAAAAGCTTTGCGTGATAAATCAACCGCTGTGTTTTGTTACCTGCCATAGGCACGCTCTTCCCCATCTGTAAGTAAAGAGGGTGAGAGAGAGAAGGGGGATGGTATTGGTAAGAAAAGTCAACACACCAGAATTTACCCAACACTACTTATGTATTGTTCTTTTAATAAGATTCCTTTCTCTAATAAAATAGTCATTTTTTTAATCTTTCATTTTATTTATTACAAATTTATCTTATAATTTATATAAAATTTATTTCTCTCAATATATTTTTCCGCTTTTTACAAAATACTTGATCTGAAGCGGGATCTTGCTTACGTAAATAAAATAAAAAATAAAATATCAACAAAATGTACTGAATTATTCGACATTTCACATTTATTCCTTCTTGATTATTGGTCGGGCAGCGCGGTGGTATAGTTGTTAGCATGGTCACCTCACAACATGAAGGTCCCGTGTTTGATTGCTGGGTCAGGGCTTGCTTGGGTTTCCTGCAGGTACTCCGGTTTCCTCCCACAGTCCAAAAACATGTACATTAGGAATCAAAATTGTCCATAGGAGTGAATGTGTGTGAGTGATTGTCTATAAGTGCCCTGCTGTGGACTGGTGCATTTTCCAGTGTACCCGTGCCTCTCGCCCCATATCCGCTGGGATAGACCCCCGTGACCTCAAAGTAGGGAATAAGTGAGATGATGAATGAATGATTATTGGTTATTAATTGAAAAATGAAGCTGGTCTTTAAGCATTTAAGCATGAATTTGCAGGTATTAAAAACTTCCAGAGTAAATGCATGACTGCCCTCTTTGAGTGACATACCAGCCAATTGAGTGTTTTCACAGAAAGAGAAAAATTCATCTTCTGGACCACAAGGAATTTCTTGGTTTTAGAAAAAGTTCCATAATCTTCACGTACAGCGCTAGTTTGTATGCTGGTCCAATAATAAATATTATGAAATCAATCATCTGAATAATTTCAGCCAAACTGGTATCAGGACACAAAGTTATATAATGGAAACAAAAAGTTTTATTATGTGCAGGTATTCCAACCTGGATTTTGGATGGAAGAAATCCATCGACAGCAAATCGTTTATTTCCTGTCCCAGCAATTGCACAGGGGACGACGATTATGACGAATTCGGCGATGGTGATGATGATCACCGCAAACCTGCTGCAAGCTCTGTATCCCCGGACCACACTGCCCACGAGGACCGATGCAGTGACTTATCCCAGATCAAAGATAGCAACTGCAATACACCAGATACCAATCTAGAGACATGTGCACACAGAGCTCAGCTATCGGAAGAAAACAGGAGTGTGTGTGAATGCTTTAGAAACCTCAGCAATGACCATGACGTTTGCCTAAACTGCCAGCCAGCGAGTGACGTATCGAAACAAACCACTACCTCAGTTCCCAGCAGCGAGCCCCAGGACGGCCATGAATGTAACTTAGATGAAAAATCTGATGTCCTTGATGCACGCATGAAGAAACCTACCTCAGAACGTCAGCTTGCTTGTGGAATGCCAACCAGCACCGAAGCACCTTCGTCGTCTTTAGAACTGGAGACGTCAGTATCTGTGCTACCTGGGGGCTGTGTAAAATCCCTGGGCCCGAACCCGGGTCTCATCCTGCAGGCCCTGACCCTTTCCAACGCCAGCGACGGGTTCAATCTGGAGCGCTTGGAGATGCTAGGCGACTCTTTCCTCAAACACGCCATCACCACCTACCTGTTCTGCACTTATCCCGACGCTCACGAAGGACGACTTTCGTACATGAGGAGCAAAAAGGTGGGTGCCCTGAAGCCATGGTTTTCTGTGCTCATATTTACTGTCTTTTTTAATGTTCTATAATTCTTTGAAAGCTTTACATGTAGACATTAACATCAGCTCAAGAAAGTAGGGAGAAAGTACATTGGTTTTTATCATTATACATTTTGAATGAATTTAAAAAAAATATCAGATGTTGAATATTTTTTTCATTTTACATTTTTTTCCCCCACTAGTGAAATGGCCATATCTCCTTCACAGTGCCCCCCCCCAAGCTTAAATAAACCTCATTGTATAAATGATGGTTTTTCGTTTTCAAATAACAGCACATTAATTCGGCTCGAATGTGTGATTTAGTAGCCAACTGTGTGTTAATTACACACCTGTGCATTTACTCTAAAATGAATTTAGGTTTTGTTAGCTTTTAAAAAAAAAATGCATTATGTCATGGAAAATATTTTTTTTGCCCCTTTTTTTTCTCCAGGTCAGTAACTGTAACCTATACCGACTGGGGAAGAAGAAGGGTCTGCCCAGTCGGATGGTGGTGTCCATCTTCGATCCGCCTGTGAACTGGCTTCCTCCAGGCTATGTAGTGAACCAGGACAAGAGTACCACTGACAAGTGGGACTCGGATGAGGTCGGTCTCCCACAGCTCCCGCCATTGTTTGTTTTGTGCTGCATGCTTCACTTAACTCCGTATCAACATGCATCTTCATGCGCAATTACCCAGTTGGTTTCATGGGTCCGCTTTGGGCTATTAAGAACATCTTGGCTTTATTTAGGAGGTGGACTTTTTTTGCCTGCCACCAGGGGATGCAATTCTCCTTTCTGACTCTTCCTTTTCTGCTTAGTTGATCAGGCCAGGTCTAGGGAGATATTTAACATGCAGTTCATCACTCATCTTTATACCCCTCTGCATGAGCAGAACTGCACGAATGGATAAATACTTTTCTGCCACATTGATACTACGTAGGATTAACACCTTTTTACGAGTGTGATTCAGTCCTTATGTAATTAGTTTTGAAATGGTTGCTGTATTGTTTTAGTTGATCTTTGAACATGTGTTTTTAATCAGCAAGCTTTAAAAAACGAAGGAAGGAAAACGCATTTATCAGAAATCAGTAGGAAAATGTCAAACATTCACCCACGCTTTTGAGTTGGCGTTTTGGAGCTGGCTTGTGTGTTCTGGGTTTCTCTGTGCGGTTTAACTGCTCATGTGTCGGCTCAAGATTCTGCAGGTTTTTGCCCGAAACTGACTCATTCTCAGCGTCAACTCTCCATATTATTACAGTATTAGATGTCAGGACTGGTAACATTTTAATGAATATTCATCAGAATCTTTCCCACATGGTCAACTTTATGGTGCACTAATGCTGTAACGATGATCTTCAGGATGCATGTCAGGTCTTGGGTTGCATTCTGGCGGATGACTCAGCAAGCTCTGCATCTACGTTTAAAACCCTTCAGGGTTTATTTAATGCTAACTATAATCATTGCAAATCCTTGTCTCTGTGAATGTTGTTGTTGAACACAGCGTCGTTGGCCTATTTAAAAGTATATTCCACTCAGCGGCTTGAATTTTCCAGAAATTACACTTTTCTTGTTTGTTTTTCCATAAATCCACTCTTAGGCAAAAGAAGACCTGGCTAACGGAAAGGCCACCAAGGACGACTTTGACGACGAGGATGATGTAGATGATGACGAGGACCTGATCACCAAGGATGACGTAAACGTTGAGGACGACTTGGAGTACTACCACGAGCACATCAGGTTCATCGACACTATGCTAATCGGCTCTGGCGCCTTTGGGAAGAAGTTTCCCCTTGGTGTCTTCCCTTCCGAATCCAGTTGCGATTGGAAGGCACCCAAAAAGGCCATGTTCTCTGCTGATGGTGGTCATGATGACTTTGACTACAGTTCATGGGACGCCATGTGCTACCTGGACCCAAGCAAGGCAGCCGAAGAGGACGACTTTGTTGTAGGATTCTGGAACCCTGCCGAAGAGAACTGTGGAGCGCAAACGGCCAAGCAGTGCATCTCGTACGACCTGCACACTGAGCAGTGCATTGCGGATAAGAGCATTGCTGACTGTGTTGAGGCCCTACTTGGCTGCTACCTGACCAGTTGCGGAGAGAGAGCCGCCCAGATGTTTCTCTGCTCGCTTGGCCTAAAGGTGCTACCCGTGAAGAGGAGTTTAAAGACAAAAATGGATGATGAGGTGGTTGACACCAACGGAGAAGACGAGTACGGATGGCTGCAGATACCAGCACGCTGCATGTTTGAGCACCCGGACGCCCAGCGTACTCTCGACCACTTAATCTCGGGTTTTGAGAACTTTGAGAAAAAAATTGATTACGTATTTAAAAACAAGGCCTACCTCCTGCAGGCCTTCACACATGCCTCATACCATTATAACACCATTACAGGTGGGTGTCTAAAAATGATCAAATCATTTAAAAAGAATGATGAAACCCCATTTTGCTAAAAATAGTATACTGACAAACGTTTGTGGTCACCTGACCTGCAATCCATGTGTGGTTCATTTCCAAACTGTTGCTACAAATATGTTGTGTTAAATTATTCCTTCACTGGAATTAAGAGACTAAAACACTGTTACAGCATGACAATGACCCTGAGCACAAAACCCCTGACCTCCTTTATCACATGCTGGCTAGAGGGAAAAAAACACCAGTGTTTCGATACAAAGTCCTGATCACTACCACCACTGATCCACTCCAATCAATCTGGATTGTGATGTTTGAAATTGCATGCATTTGTGATGCTCAGATGATTGCAATATATTGTATTTATTCATGCTTATTCCCTAATTCTGTGTCATGGGTGTCTGCAGAAGCCTATTCCAGCACACATGGGGCAAGAGGCAGGGGCAAGGAATATAGTGTATTACGTACTTAAAATCCATATAATCTGAAAATAGAGCACGGACAATTTGCTGCCAACAGTTTGGTTAGCACTCAGCAACCAAGCCTTTAGCAAACCCCTCTAACGTGCAAAAATGGCAAGAGAGTCTTAAAAAGCACAGACTTTGGTATTGGAGAGTACTAAGAAACAAAATCTTCATTAAGTAGAAGATTTTTTAAGCCTTTAAAAAATTGAATTGGTGTGCGCCACACAATAAAAAAGATGGTCTTGAAACATTTTGTCATCCCCTTGCATAAAGTATAATATAAGGAAGAAATACAAATAAAAGAAAGTTGCACATATTTATGTAGATGTTTATTCTATGCTTAGGATTTATGTTAGATGCACAGTTCATTTTTTTGTCTGTTTAATATGATACTAAAATGACCGTTTGTCCAGCTTTCATCACATGCCATTTATTCCTGCGTCTTCGCTGTTCAGATTGCTACCAGCGGCTGGAGTTCCTGGGCGACGCCATTTTAGACTACCTCATAACGAAGCACCTTTACGAAGACCCCCGGCAGCACTCGCCTGGCGTCTTGACCGATTTGCGTTCTGCACTTGTCAACAACACCATATTTGCGTCGCTCGCCGTCAAATACGACTACCACAAGTACTTCAAAGCCATCTCTCCCGAGCTGTTCCAGGTCATCGACGATTTTGTGCAATTTCAGCTGGAAAAAAACGAAATGCAAGGAATGGACTCTGAGGTCAGTAGCTTTGAGAGTTCATGGGGGTCTGTGTCATGTGTTTCTACAACTCTTCTTGTGTAAAGACACACGCTGATTAACTTAAACTTCACAGATGGGTGGAATATATAACAGGATTAGATCATTTGTCATTATATCAATCTGTCCATGCTGTCATATTAGACAGACATTTCTTAGACATAAATAAATAAATATCTTTCATTTGTAGGGATGCCTGTAATTATTAACTCATTCTGTGACTGAGCTGGTAACTCTGATTACTTCCATGCCAAATCCAGTTTCCCCCCATTGAAATGCCGTTAATCCATTCGAATCCCTCAAAAAACAGTGTTAATAAAACCAGTATATCCTGTTGGATTGTTTTTATCCAATAATGATTTTTTTTTAAGTATTATATACAGCAGTTGAAGATCAGATGACTAATGTGTTAAAGCTCTGATTCATATGTTACTGTTAGTTTTAGCTCATGATTGTTTCTAGGTAAGTTTTTGGTAGCTATGTGATGCTCTTAGCAACGTTCTGCTTTATAACCATTGGGGCCTAGCAGTTAAATGGGTGTCTCGTTTGATGTGCCCTAACGACTCTGTCCACTTTTAGTGGTGTAGACATTGTTATTTAGAAACGGTTTCTGGGAACCATCTGACATCCTTATTCTCTGGATCCCATCAATCATCTGTAGACAATTCTGGACAGTGTTGTGGACTCCATGCCTCAAAAGGACCAGAGACTTAGACATTATTCAGGCAGGTGGATTGAAAAAGTTTCTTGCTAGCTAGAGTTATCATTAATATGGTACATAACCATTGTTTCCTCACATTCTTTGTTATATTCGCCCAGTTTTATTTTATTTTACCAGCACATTGTTCTGGAGTGTGTCAGGATTGATGAATGTATTCCTTTGAGAGACTTCTGAAATGTCATGCCGACATTGGCAGTATGGAACATTTCACTATTTTATTAGCTTTTCTTAAATTTTTTTTTTTTTGGAAAATGCAGTTGGATTGAATATATTTGAAAATGGTTATTTTAGCTTTGACTACAGACTTGTTCTGCTGGAAAACGTTTGATTCGTTTGGGACAACATTGGATACTGTATAAGGAGTAGCAAATTCATTAAAATAAGTAATGTTTCCTTTTAATTACACAGCCGAATAACATGGTCTCTAGTCGACTACAGAGCACAACAAGCAGGGCTTTTGTTAAGTCCAATGGTAAATATAATTGAGTACCGATCATGTTTTGGCCCTTGATAGACGCCCAATTTTGATCTCGAGTGCTTTATATTTATTGGGTGGAAGATGTTAAAACTGGACCATACCTTCATATTCTGTTCTAGCCATCTCGCTACATAGAACGTTTTCATCTATTCGTTGGGTTCAATTAATTTAAAATGTGTCTGCTGTATGGGTGTATCTAGTTTCACTCCTGGGAGAAAACGTTGGCACGAATGAGGGAGAGAAAAAAAACGCAATCACTTTTCTGTCTTTCAGCTGCGCCGATCCGAAGAAGACGAGGAGAAAGAGGAGGATATTGAGGTCCCCAAAGCAATGGGGGACATCTTCGAATCACTAGCCGGGGCAATTTACATGGATAGCGAGATGTCACTCGAGACTGTTTGGCAAGTGTATTATCCAATGATGAGGCCGCTGATAGGTGAGGACAAGACACAAATAGTCGTCGAATCACTTCTGCATTCTGTACAGCCTGATTGTGGGTCTGCTCATGTGGCGAGGGCCATAAACATCGTTATCTTTCCAATGTACTGATTTGTACTTGTGATGAGATGTTTATATTGAAAATGTCAGGCTTTTGTTTGGGTTTGTTTTTCAGAGAAATTCTCCGCCAATGTCCCGCGGTCACCTGTGCGAGAGCTACTGGAGATGGAACCCGAGACTGCCAAGTTCAGGTGCCACAGTTTGTTAATCCTCTCTGAAATATAAAAGTCAAACATGAGATTCATTAAGAAAAACATTATCTACCAGATTGAGGGGAAAATGTCAAAGGTTTATATTTTGTAGGTCATGTAGGTGAAAATCAGGGTCCAGGGAGGAAAGGTTCAGTTGGGTGATCTGTAGGGTGTTTAATTTATGTCAGTGCATGTATTGTTAGTATAATAACCTTTTTAGTAGGGTTTTGCTTAAGTTTTTTTTTTTTCTTTTTGAGGTTTGAGATTAGTGGTATGGGAAAAATGTCGGTCAGTGTGAATGCAGACTTGGCTGACTTGACTGTTTTGGGAGATTATAAGTGATTAATGCCCGGCCAAGATGACATGATTGGCGGGTAAACCAACCATTGGCATTGGTTTTGGGGCAACAGTAAATGCTTCAAGTTAAACTCTTGAAAATCTTTTAAACAATTTACGCTGTGAACCTTTTTCATAGATTTAAGAATCCAGCATTTAATCCGTTGTGTTTAATGCGTACAACCGTTCGATTAGATGGCTTTCCAGCAATCACTTCAATCAATTGGTGGACGTTAAGCTTTGGTGGTGGTAACTAGAGTTAATCATTTAATGTCCGTTGTTTAATTTCTGGTTACTTAAGTTAGTTGTTGAATTTCTGTGTATGCTGCGGTGTAGACACTTTTCATGCTAGAGTATATAGTGATGAGGCTTTGTTTGTATATAGTATTGTATAGTAACATGTTAAGAAATAGTAATTGTGTTAGTTGAGGGATGATTGTTTGTGTACGTACGTTTGCAAGCTTGTGGGTTCATAACATTGTGGGTTTGCGTACATCCCAGTAGCACAAATTGCCACTGCTGGTCCCATGAGCAAGGCCCCTAACCCTTAGGGTTAGGTGTATAAATGTGGAAAAAATGTAGATATAAATATTTTCGTTGGGAAGTGGTGTCTTGCTGGTTACGGTGTTGGACTGATACAAGAAAGACTGGGGTTCGATTCCCACCTCCGCCAAGCAACCACTGTGGGCTCTTGAGCAAGCCCTCAGTTCGCAATTACTCAGTTGTACAAAAAGAGATCAAATGTAAGTCGCTCTGGATAAGAGTGTCTGCCAAATGCTGTAACTGTTCTTTATATACCCTTGCATAGCGCTATACAAAGACGTTCAGGTCAAGGCACTTGGTTAGACATGATACGACAGCAAGGGGTCTTGTTTAAAGGTCAGTCAGTGACAGGGGTTTGAACCTTGATTTTTCAGTCAGTGACCAAAAAAAAAGCTTTAACAGTTTGCGCCCACAACAGGAGTAGACAGGGAAGGTTGAGTAATGTGATGTGAAAGATGTAGTATTTTGCCTGACTAGATGATTTTAAAACTTTCTTTCTTTCTCTGTTTTTCTCTGTCTGTCTGCCTGCCTCTGTCACTTGCAGTCCGGCTGAGAGGACATATGATGGAAAAGTTCGCGTGACTGTGGAGGTGGTGGGTAAAGGAAAGTTTAAAGGAGTTGGTCGAAGCTATCGCATCGCTAAATCGGCAGCGGCACGACGAGCCCTGCGCAGCCTCAAAGCCAATCAACCTCAGGTCCAGAACAGCTGAGAAAGACACACTCGCACACATGGTTGGACACACAACAGTCCTCCGAGACATGCTGAAGCCTCTTCCATGGCTGTCTTCACAGAGTTTCCTGCTTCAGGAGAATCAGCAAATGAAGTGGCTTCAAACTGAATTGATGTGTTTCTTTCTATTTCTTTCATTTTTTATTCTTTTGCGCAAACACAATCTTGCTCTTGTTTTCCACCTTGCTGTTCGATCATAAGACTGCTTGTTTCTGCAAGTGTTAAAGGTCAGGTGTCTGCCCTTTTTATATTGTTATTGTGATGATTATTATTGCGTTCATCAGCTCCTGCTTCAGACGTGTATTTGACTGTATGTAGTTACATTTAAACGAGAAACGCCCAACTTCTCAGCAGGTGCACTAGTGCCAGTTTCTGAAAAGGCTTTGATAGAGTGAAAGAACCAGAAGTTAATGTGTGTGTGGGGCGGATGGGCTTTTCTCAGTCTTCAAATTGCTGTTTTTCATTGCACTCATATTTCTTTTGTTTTGCTGAGTCAAAAACATTTCATCTGATCATCGGCACCCGATTTATCAAGCATCGCATTTTAGAACGCCAGACCCTCCTCTAACATTCCTGAGGAACATTAAACTGCCGGATACATTCTACAAAATATAAATTATTCCCATAGCATACGGTTTATTATAATCCATTATCTACAAAGAACAATATGTAATATTTATTTCCATGTACGGTGTCAGGAAAAATGTTGGTTTGGTTAGATGATCATTGTGAGGACTCAACATCTCTCCACCAACCTGCTTTCAATTTTCATTCCATTAGAAAATACAAATGACTTATTCTGCAGTTTTCTTTTCCAACAGGAAATCTTCCTGTAACACACAGCTCACATTTATGTCCCGCCATTGTAATTGTCTTCACCTCACCAAAGTCAGTTGCACTGCGTTGTGACGTCGTACCAGTGAACTCGATCCACCATGATTTCGCTCGCTACCTGAAAAAAAATAGACCAGCCTGTATGTCTTCATAATAGGCATTTTTACTCAAATACCTCAGCATGCATTTTCTTTTTCTTTTCCTTTCTTTGGTGCTGTTTTATATTTTTATTGTTGTTAAGCTTGAATTTCTCACCTTTTTTGCACTGTAACTACAATACCTCTTTATTTGACCCAAATGGTGGGTTTTGCTCATCCTGTTTTGGCAACCATTGAGTCATACTGGTCAGCGAAATCGATTTGCTTTTGCTTTTTGTTTCCCCAAGAAAAGCTGAGATGTTTTTGTGCACATAAGGAAACCCTCAGCTTTTGTTGTTGTTTCTTCTCTCTTCCCCATGATTGAACAAACTTTCTCTGCACTATAAGCTTCAGCTTAATCGGTGTCTGTTAATTAAAGCAGCGGAAAGGGTTGCTTAACACTTGTGGAAATCAACAGATTGCACTCGAATCTGCTACCACACACGCACGCACGTCATGCTTAAATTCCTTCCCCGTCTTTGCATTTATTTACCTTTTGTTTAACGGAGAAGAAAAAGAAGTAATCATTTGTCTAAACCCTAGAAATGAAGCTGTAATTGGTTGTCGCAGTGAATTGTTTTACTTCAAGCTTACCTGACTGAGTGAAATCCTGTTTGGTACATCCTATTTTTCCACTGCTGTTTTTTTAAATTCTTTCTCCCCCCCCCCCACTCAATTCTTTTCTTTTTCTTATTATTCCTGAAGTGAAATCTCGCAGGTGAATACTACCTCACAAAACCCCGTATGATGATTTATTTTTTTTGTTAATTGTTGATGGAGCTGTCGGATCATTATGACGAGGATAATGAGGCGATATCTGCTCCCGTATTCTCTTCTGTGCACCTTAAAACAAACACACACGCACTACAGTTTGCACTAGACTCCATTCTTAAGGAAATGATTTTTTAATACCCATCAGTGGTGCCTTTTTCTCCTTTCTAGCATACCGACGTTACCATCTTTGTCTTGTAGCGAACAGGTGCCGTGTGTTAGTGGGTTACTGCCCAGCATCAAGCTCTAACTAACTCTCCACGGTGTGCAATCTTTCCCACGAGCAAGAGATCAGTGATCCAGTGCGCTTTTTCTCAAGTTTCATCCCACGTTGTCTAAGGCGAGTTTTTCGGACAGATCTGCTGGCTGGAGAGAAAGGAAATAGTTTGAGCGGAGGTAGAGCACCGCTTCCTTACAAAGGTGACCATATGAAAACAGCAGTGTCTGTATTGAATAAGTGACTGCATGCCTTTCTGCAGAACTCTCTATTGTTCTGATTGGACAAAGTGTTGGATTGAAATAAAAAAAAAAAACATTTTTAATTCTCCTGCATGTTGAATTTAAATACACAGTTTAAGAAGAGGGATCAGGAAGTTATTTTATACATCTCTGTAAAATTATGAAAGAATTTATAGCAGCTATAAAAATATATATTGTCAGAAGCTAGCTTGTTTTGGGGATATTCCACGTCAATGAATGAGAAGTGTTTAATAAATAGCAAAATACTTTTTAACAGAAAGAAAGGATTAGAACTGGTTCATTATTGGGGGGGGGGGGGGAATCAATCGCAAGGCGTGTAAAATGTTCAAACCTGTTGCATCATCTTTACTATGTGAACTTTCTGTGTGGTCTGGAAGTAATTATAACTTTTACTTTGCTGTACATTTAACCGTACACATTTTTTTTTGGTCAGTAGAATGTTTTACCCCCATTCAGCCATATTTTGTCGTCAATATCTTCTGTACACAATGTGAAATGGTTTATACGGTGTCACACCCACTTTGATGACACCATCCCAGCTAACCATCGAGCATGCAAGCTAGAATTGCTCCCATTGCATAGAGAACGATTCAAAGTGTTGTGTAAACTAAACGCTTTTTTTGGTCGTTGTGTGAAATCTGGGTTTTGACGTTGGGTAATTTTGTATCATACTATAGACTGAGTTTTGTTTCTCTTCTTGACTCAGTGTTGTTTTTTCTTTTTTTTTCTTTTTTCTTTTTTGTACATGTAGCACAAATGAGCATTGCACTTGGGCGCCATACTTTACCTCACGTCAGAAAGGAAAGAAAAATCTGTATATGAAATATCATGACATAAAAAGTAATCGTGGTTTTAGCCTTTGCTGCTGTTCCACTGCTGGTGTTTTTGCAATTGTATTTAAAAATAATACTAACAAATAAAATTAAGCGATCAATGCAAGATTCAACATACAATGTGCCTGCAGGACATTATCAAAGAATTTACAATGTAGTGTAGAAAATAAAATAGCAGGTCTCCAAATCTGGGGCGAAATGCACCCGTGTCAACCTTCATATCCTGCCTTAATGTAATTCTTCTGGAGATTAAAGTCTATTCCTGCAAAAGGCATGTCTGTATTAAGTTACGCTTTTCTTTTCAATTTAACACATCGTATCTCCACATCAGATAGTGCATGTCTCTTAAGCATTTTCATTATATACCTCTTATGTAAAGTTGCAACCCAGAATCTGTGAAAATGGGTTGAAAACAGTTTCAGTATTTTATGCTATATATTTTTTTCTTTTGTCATCCTGATAAAATAAACTTAAATCAAATGCACTCGTATCAGCATTCAGTTGGCACCGGATTCCGATGATTATCGTGAACTTTCACCCAGAGACGATCCAGGCCATCGTGTTCTGAAGCGCTTTTTGTGTTTGTTTGTTTGTTTGTTTGCTTTTAATCTTTAATGTGGTGGTAACTAAATCTTTATACTGTAAAAGTGCTGCAGTGGTTTAGGACCTGCACCTTACGGATCTCAAACATTTTTAATCCTTTTTTTCCCCCCCTTTAAAAAATGTAGTTAAATGTATCTATAATAAAGTTATGGTATGGTCGTCCAGTTCCTGCCTCTGTTTGTTTGTTTGTGTGTTTGTATGAATTAATTTTTAGAGAAAATTTAAATCATTTAATGAGTTAATTTTCTTGGAATTTGTTTAAAACTTGTCAAAATTTTGCCACCTTTATAGAGAGAGAGAGAGAGAGAGAGAGAGAGAGCGAGTAGGAAAAAATATTTGATCCCCTGCTGAATGTGTTTAAACCCTCACAAACTTTACTTGGCACTTGGTGGTTAAACCCTTGTTGGCAATCGGATAGATCCGACACTTCTTTGACCACCAGACTTGCGTACCACTCATGAGGCATTTTGTCACACACATACACACACATCATATATCCTCTCCAAGTCATTAAGGTTTCAATGATATTTTTTGGCCATTCCAAATATAGTGTATAGATTGGGTAGTCCGCTCCAGGACCTTAATGTGTTTCTACACCTCTGTTGCCCTGGGTCATGTGTACGTTGTTGGTGATTTTAAATGTACATGTTTTTGGCCTGTAAAAGGAAACCGGAGAAAACCCACACAAACGCAGGGAGAACGTGCAAACTCTGCACAGAAAGACCCTTTGCCTGGGAATCGAACCCAGGACCACCTTGCTGAGGCAAACTTTATAATCACTTTGCCACTATGCTGACCTCAAATAATTAAAATTAATTATCATTATAAAATCAAGTTTTATCACTATAATGGATAAAAAAATATAACTAGTCATGAAATTGTTTCTTCTTTAGGATGTCGCACTTTTGTTAAAAATGTTTTTTTTAATCCTATTTTTTTTTTTAAATATCTAATCCTTTTTTTAAACTGCTGAGATCTGAGTTCATTCAATGAACAGGGAATTCCAGTTTAAACGGATAAGTAGATCCTTACCTTGGTACGTTCTGTATACCTGCACAAAAGTATTGGGACACCTGACCCTAACATCTATACGTGTTTTCAGCTGATCCAGAGTAAAGTTATACTTTCCACAGTGTCATGGTCATGGATCTGTGCAGGAGAAGGTAGTTCTTCTGGTCCAAATGAATCAATATTTCATTAGTTGATCATTCAGAACACGTGTCCTCATAGAGTTCAGGGGCTTTGTATACAAGTGCATTGTCATGTTGAAATGGGCTTTAGATCTCTTGGTTCCAGTCAAGGAAATTTTTAATGTTGTTTTAGCATTAGTTAAGGGAAAATGCACTGTTAAAAGGATCCACAAAGCTTTGTCCATGGGGTGTGTGTAGAATTTTGATTTTATTTTTACGTTTTACATGACCACTTGGAAGGTCAGGATTTTATTCCCAGTACAAACAAGCAGCTAACGATTGACCCCTGAACAACACCCGTAACCCCATATTGCTCTGGATATGGGAAGGAAACACATTCTTTTTAAACAACACGTGTTTTATTAGACAGCAAATTGGATAGTATTTTACGAGATATGTAAGGGGTGTACTCACTTTTGTGACATACTGTACATTGTGTCTCTGTTTAAAACTGCTTGCAAATGAAAGTCGCTCTGGATAAGAGCGTCTGCCAAATGCCAAACTGTATAACCTGTTGGTATAACTGATAGTTTGGAGTTATAAATGATGTCGATTTGATCAGTAGACTTGGGTCCAATTACACTGACTATAGCCCTGTTCTCGCTGTCATTGATTTTTACAGATGTGGAAATGTCCTCATACGTCCCAAGTTAGAAACGTTTTCTGATATCAGATTTATTGTACAAAATGCCGTAATAACCAGCTTCGCAGCAGCTCTGGGTCAAGGGGCAAGTTTTAAGGGAGCTATTGTATAAGCGTGTGAGCACACAGTGATGACCTCACTGTTTTTATAACTGAAGTAGAACGCTGACTATGCACTTTTATGGGTGCTCCGAGCCCACTGAGCTGTTTTCATCCCATTCGAGCTTTGTGTGTGTTTGTGTATATCTGTGTATATGTGTGTGTGTGTGTGTGTGTGTGTGTGTGTGTGTGTGTGTGTGTGTGTGTGTGTGTGTGTGTGTGTGT
>JAOTRA010000002.1:461085-471392 GCA_026260255.1 Pseudolaguvia tuberculata | reverse complement strand
GTGTGTGTGTGTGTGTGTGTGTGTGTGTGTGTGTGTGTGTGTGTGTGTGTGTGTGTGTGTGTGTGTGTTTGGAGATTGTATACATGTATACAATCAATAGGAAAGCATATTGTGAAAAGCAGATAAAGAAAAATCTCCAAACAGCACATTTCCCCCAAACAGCATAATTTACAACTGAATATAGAAATATTGTCATTGTAATAAGATACTCATAACGTTATTATTGGTAATTCACTAATTAAGCTGTTGAAATAAATGGAAGATTGTAAGATCATTTCCGAGCCCACAAATTTCTTGTTTATGAGAAACTTAACCATTAACTGCTCAATTGAATTTAAAAAATCATTCATTCTCTTATCCGCTTATTCCCTAATTCGGGGTCACGGGGGTCTGCTTGTGCCTATCCCAGCTCAAATAGGGTGAGAGGCAGGGGTACATGGATGGGTCGCCAGTCCATCTCCGGGCAACACATAGACAAACAACCATTCACACCCCTTATGGACAATTTAGATTCACCAATCTACCTAATCTATGGTTTTGGTCTGTGGGAGGAAACCAGAGTACCTGGAGGAAACCCACTCAAGAGTGGGGAGAACATGCAAACTCTGCACAGAGAGATCCCTGGACCAGGAATCGAACCCGGGACCTTCTTGTTGTGAGGCGGCCATGCTATACACTACACCATCCCGCCGCCCAATTGGACAATATACTTTTCTCTATAAAAGAGTGTCTACCAAATGGCAAAAATGTATCAGTTTTTTTCCTTTTATTGTTTTTGATGTTGTTTTTGTTATTATGACCTTCTCCTATTGTCTTAATCCTGCCCATCAATCCATAATTCTGTCCATTCTTTTTATGGGTTATATTATTGTTTTGTCTTTCATTCACAGGCATCTAATAGGAATTTTATCCTGTCCCATTCTATTTGTATTACTATTTAAGGGTTTTTTCTGGGCGAGCCTCAAGTGATGGTGCTGTTTTCAGCCTCAAGTGATGGTGCTGGTAGTCAGCTATGTGTTACACAATAAGTTGCATTTCAACGATAAATTAACTAATTTGATTCTTTACATGATCCAAGTCTCATATCTTTATCATTCATTAAATCATAATTGTATATTTGTATACACATTAATTGTAAACAAAATCTCCACTTTTTGTTCTTTGTATATACACTATATAGTGGAAAGGCTGTGGCCACCTGACTATTAGACCCGTATGTGGTTCCTCTCCAATCTGTCGCTACAAATCTGTAAGCCAACAGTTGGTCTAGAATATTTTTGTAATTACATTCCTTCACTGGAACTAAGAGACCACAACACTGTTCCAACATGACAACAAACCCGAGCACAAAAACCCCTGACCTCCATTATCACATTCTGGGTTATTATTAGAGTGAAAAAACATAACAGTCTTTGGCACAAAGTCCTGATCTTACTTTCATTGAAACCCTTTGGAATGAACTGGAATGGCGACTGACCCACCCCAAACCTCCTTACCTGACATTAGTGTCTGATCTCACTAATACTGTTGGAGCTGAATGAAGAGATATCTCACATTCAAGCACAACATTGGACTGGAAAGAAGAAGAATGGATGCTTAAGTGACCACAAATTTTGAGCAAAATTTGTCGTTTAACAAATTAGGAAAATGCAAAGAAAATCATCATCGGTGTTTCAATCCAGTGTACCTTCTATAATTTCTATCATTCTTCCTGATTTCTTGGTACGTCCGTGGTGACACTAAATGTATTCTGTTCAGTTTAGTCCCAGTCATTTAGTTTTGTATTTTCACTCCCAGATCACAGCTGCTATTTCCTAATGAAAATGGCAACAATCAAACCTTTAACAAATAATCTATTAGGCGGTTTATCAAAATGGCTGTGCGTGTAAAAAGCCTCATTGTCAGTCCAAACCGGTTTGTGTGTAGCATCAGGCTCGCACGGGTGGGTGGTAATGTAAAATAACTGACGTAACAAATAAGCAAACACGGTAAGAGAAAACATGTGTAATGGGAACGGCAAACAAATGAAGGGTCATGCCATGAGGAAGCCCATTTAATTTCCAATCTCCAAATACATCTTCTCTATCAATCTAATCTAATCTGTTGGACACTCAGCCAAGAGTAATATTCGCTACAAGACAAAATTGCATATTTGGATAGACAGGCAGCTGTAGAGGGAGGAAAAAAATAAAAATATTTGGAAAGCTTTTATTTATCAGTAAAGATCAGGATTGGAATCTTCATAGCTCTCAAACAAGGTGCGTCTGATCTACACTTATGTTCATGTAGAGTTTTTTTTTTTTTTAAATAAAGTGTCCACCAAACACAAGCCAGTTCTGTTAGTGCTACCCGTGCTGTGTTTGACATACGACTGAGGTTTAAATTGACATTTCCTTGTCAGTGTTATCTCTGTAGGTCTGCTTCAATAATAATTTTTGCTATTCCATCATCCAGAAGGCTTTCGGTGTCGGAGGAGATGTGACTGAAGACAAAGAATTTCTATGATAAGGGTTTTAAAAAAAATAAATATTATATTAATTTCCAACAAATGACTGTGGTACTTGATAGAAAGCCGCCCAGGTTGATTACTTGTACTGATTATGATTTGCAGGTCTAGTTCATGTCGGTTTGTAATCAAATCCTGACGTCTTGTAATTACTTTCACATGCAACTGCAAGAGGACGAGAACAAGGACGCGGAGGAGGCTGGACACTTTTCATCAATTGTGTTTGTCAGGTAAGATGAATTGAGGTGTTGTGTATATGAAAAAGGTATATGATATCACATGGGTTCACTGTAAGGTGAACTCCCGACCTCTGCAGTCCGGGTTCACCTTGCCGTACTGTTTTATGATTGTAATTACGACAGACACACACGTTCCTGATCAAATCCTCGTTTTCTGCGTACGGATTTGTGTAAACGGAATGATTGACAGACGAGTTTGTATTTTAAGTGCGCCTAATCCCCTGTTTAAGCACTTGCTTGGTTTTTCCCCCTTGAAATCACTTGAGTCATTCTTCAGCAGCGTGTTCCACAAGGCCAATGTGGTGCAAAGAAGATTTCCAGATCCAGAGTGTGGGCCGGGCGGCACAGACCACCCGTACGGATCAGATAAGAGTGTGGAAAGCCTGGGCTGAATCAGCCTGGCACTAGAAATTACAGTGATGTGTGCAGGACGTGAAACCTTCCCGTTGTCCTCATTCTTTCTTACCCATAACCGCACCGTTCTCAGTAATATATTTCAGGAGAGGCTTTTTTTCCCCTCCCTTTCTCATCTGTGGTTGTTTATTATTGTTCCAAATGACAGACTGCAGAGTCCGAGTGAGGGAGGGCATTGAAAACAATCATCGTCAAACTCGAGCACATCAACTGTCACTCGCAGAAAAGACCTTTGGAGTTCTGAGAAAGAGAAAAAGAGACAAATGATGACTTTTTTTTTTTTTTTTTTTTAAAGAAATGGGGACTTTGGAGGTGGCGGGGGAGTAGGCCTCATTCTAAAAAAAAGGAGGGATATTACTTATGCAATTGTTGCAGGTGACTGAGTAGAGTCTCTTATCTTTCACACATTTATAGTGTTGGTGTGTGTGTGTTTTAAGTACCCCGCTTCCCCCATTACCATCACCTTCTGATCGCAACACCTGGGGGCGATTGAATTAGTGAAGCGGTTAAATCTTCTTGGCCGCAGGACCGTTTTGCTGTAATGACGACTATCCGAGTTTGACTGGTCTGCACTAAGAGATTAGTAGCATCACATGGATTTAGTTTGCAACCGCAGCCTATTCAGCAAAGTCAATTTAGTTCAGATGATTTTAAAGGGTTTAAACTTTTAAAATTGAATAATTTAATTTAATAGTCACCATATGGATTTTTAGTGCTGTGTATTATTTATTAAAGCACAGGAGTCAGAGTTTTATGTTGCGAGTATGATAGTTGGGTAATAAGATGAGATCTAGGATAAAGGGCTAGATTAAGAAATAGTTGTAGGTTTTATTATTACCGTAAATACAGACTTGTTGACTTAGTGTAATTACTATCCTTTGTACTAGACTTGGCCTACTTATTCTCTTATTTGCATTTTACATACATACATTTCGGTATGTTCCTGTTAATTAAACTAAAAATACTTCTTATGTAATTACTGATTTTTATTTTTGGTCATTGATTTATTGAATTGCTTTAATTCTAGTTGCTTTCTCACAGAGCTGCTTTGGTATCCTTTTTTTCTAAATTGTGACCACCATTTTTTCTGTACTGAATTGCTGACCACCATTGGGGGTGGATGGGGTGAGTCTTCCTGATGACATCAGAAGTCAAATTTATTTTTCTTTTACATTTTTAGTATGTTATATTGTAGTGCATTTGGATGCTGTATTATACATGTCACTTTTGTAAGGTTATGTTAAGAGTTAATATTATTATTATTATTATTATTATTATTATTATTATTATTATTATTATTATTATTATTTTATTTACAGACTTCTTATGCTGATGATTTTAGTTCAGGCATAGAATATGAATCCAGTCCGTTCTTAATGAGCCGTCACGCTGGCCATTGGTCCAAATTCCCACTCGGAATTTGGCGCAAATGTGACCACATCATCCTCTGTATTGAGGGGCCTCCATTGGCTACCTTTTTAGAACCAATTTAGAATTGATTTTAAAGTTTTCTTACTGGAATAGACTTGCGCCTAATATCCAGTGATAAATCTGTAAGTACCTTATAGGTAGAAAAGACCAAGCCGTCGGTTATGGAACAACGTCTCACTTGATACTGAGACTTGTTACCTTTCCCTACCCATTTTCATATCACTTTTAAAAGAAAACTTGTTTAATCTGGCTCACTAATATTCTATTTTTATTATTGTCTTCAGACTTTTTATCAAAGTTGGTTTCTAAAATATTGCCCTATTAAGATAAATTATATCTTTAATCATAAATTTATCTAAAATTCTTTATCATTTATATATGTGTCTGATTTTAATATTCAGCACTTTGGACAGTTTTGTGGCTTTATTTATTTATTTATTTTTAAATATAAACAGGGCAGTGGTGGCTCAACTGGTTAAGACCTGAGTTTGAACCCACAGTCTTCCACTGTTGGGTCCCTGAGCAATATTCTTAATTATTCCTTCTCCAAAGGTGCTGTATCTTAGCTGACCACATGCTGTGACCTCCAACCTACCAAGATTGGATATGTGAAGAAACAAATGTCTGTTTGTGAAAAAGACCTGGACATTACTAAAACTCTGTATTATGTAGTATTTATGTAGTTACGGTGGCGCCTCACAACAATAAGGTCCCATGCGCAATTCTCTGGTATGGTGTCTCTCTGTGCCAAGTTTGCATGTGTTCCCCACGCTTGAGTTGGTTTTCTCCAGGTACTCCGGTTTCCTCCCATAGTCTAAAAACATGTACATTAGGTTGATTGGTGATTCTGAATTGCCTATTGGAGTGAGTGTGTGTGGTTGTTTGTCTATGTGTGGCCTTGTGATAGACTGCGACTTGTACGAATGAATAAACTATCTAAAATCATGGGTTCTATTCCTAGTATCACTAAGTTGCTGCTTCTGGACCCATGAGCAAAGCTTTTAACCCTCAACCACTCAGTTAGATGAGGAAGGAGAAAAATGTATGCCGTTCTTTATAAGGGCGTCTACCAGATGCTGTAAATGAAGAAAACTATTTTATACGATATTAATTGTGGAAAGATCATTCTTGTTTTTTTTTTATTATTCTTTTTCAGTGTTTTTTTCCCCCTGAGATCGATCGGTTCTTTCACTGGCAGTCAATCTCTGTATGTCAGTAACTCCCACTCTGTTAAAACACGTTCTTTTCTGGAGGATACGAGTGCAACCTGAGACCTGATCTTTTCCAGGAGCAATTGAATTTTTGGACCTGCGTGGCTAGTCACCGCGAAGCTGATGAGGCCTCTTTAGCTAAACAGAGCAACACTATCCAAGTGGCCGGTTCCTCTCACGGATGCTCGCTCACATTTCACTGTTGATTTAATAGAAAATGGAACAGGATGGATTTGAGGATATTTCATTAATCTTCCTTTCCTTTCATTGGGGAGGAAATTGAACTGAACTCAAAACCTTGCTCTGGGCTGCCAGTGGATCTCTCTCTCTCTCATTCTCTTCCTATCTCTCTCTCTCATTAGTCACTGTTTCTATGATGACCTGTGTAAATCTAGTGGTGGAAAGAAAGTCTCTTTTATTCTTTCTCTCTCCCTCACAACAAGAGGGTACCGGGTTTGTTTCCCGGTCCCGGATCTTTCTGTGCAGAGTTTGTTCTTGGTGGATTGGTGGAGGTGGGATTCGAACCCCGGTCTTTCTGGTATTAGTCCAACACCTTAACCACTAGGCTAACACTTCCTAGTAGGTTATTTTAGTTTATTTTTATTCGATTTTATTTCTGCCGTGATATACTGGATAATATTTCATAGTAATAAATGTAAAAATTAGTGTCAACATTGTTGAACACTGTTTTTTTTCACTAACTTTCATGTTCTAATCTAATAATAACCCAACATGTGATAATGGAAGTCAGGGGTTTTGTGCTCAGGGTCATTGTCATGCTGGAACAGTGTTGGAGTCTCTTAGTTCTAGTGAAGCAATAATGTATGTATGTAACAGTTAAAAAAAACATTCTAGACAACTGTGGGCTTCCAGATTTGTTGTGTGGCCCTCTAAGTGTGGCCCTGAGATGGACTGGTGACTTTTCCAGAATATATCCCTGCTTTTCGCTCTATGTTCGCTGGAAAAGTCTCTAGCAGACCACTGTGACCCTTAATTAGGAAATAAGCGGGTTTAGAAGATAAATGAATGAATGTAAAATATTATGCTATACATACATAAATATTTATGTAGTGTAAGAATATTTTTCCAAACAAATATCATTTTTGTAACTACAACATGACCCTTTTTTTCACATTAGCAATTAGTAAAATGTTTAATAAAATCAGCTATAATCAAATTTACCCATTGTCTTCTTTGGATAATAAAAAATATGGGAACTACAACCTAAAATAAACAGTGAGCATCGTAGTATGTAACGACAAACACGAAACATTTCTTCATTTTTCCCCTCAGTTTCTTCAGATTGAATTAGCTTCTGATAAAAATCTAGCGTAGTCCAGCGCCAACAGCAACACACTAAAAACAGTCTAATTCAATAGATTGTAGTTTCAGGCTGTTTTGGAGGGAGGGGTTCCTGTAGTTCTTTTTTTGTAAAAAAATATTTTTACCGTAATTCAACGATGCAAATTTTCAGCCTGGATTCGCGTGATTGAGAAAATGCATCCGGCTGTAGGATCGGAAATTTAGAAATAAATAGACAAATCAGTAGGTGAAATTTGTATACGTCAATCATGAGTGATGCAAAAAACCCTGGAGAATTTTACCCTTCGATGAACCTGCAGGATGCGGGGTTGGGGGTTGTAGGGGCTCGTTTTGTAGCTTCTTTTCTTTAGGGCAAAATATGTAACAAAACGTTCTCGGGTCATAGCGACATTAATATGTGCTTCCAGAATTATTGAATTACTTTCATAATACATTTCCCAATAAAAACCATCCACCCCTTGTTCCCTCCCTACCCTTCCTCCTTCTCCTTCATGCTCCGGTTACAGTTAATGAGGGTAATTATTGAATAGCTTAACTGTAATGCTGCATTGATTCTTTAGCTTCAATAGGGTTAATACCCCAGCGTATCAAGACAGGATTAAGGCCTAGTGTACACAACAAACTGGAGAGTTTTTCTGGAGCAAATATGTGGTTAATTCCATCCTGTCAACAGTGGATATTAAAGATTATTACCCTGGCACGTCTGGTTCTTTGTAAACGACAATGGCGGTAGTGTTTAATTCGTTCTTAATTTCCAACGGCAACAGAAAAGCCTGAAATGTATCATATTATAGTAAAGCCCTTTAACCTCATTAAAGTATTATAAAGTTTTTTGTTAGCTTAAAGGTTTATGTACGTTTGCTATGTTTTGTTGTTTTTAGGAATATGATCTTTTTTTGTGTTCTAGTTGAAACGGTTTGCATAACAATGAATAAAATGATGAAAGATTATAGAAATAAAATGTGTGAATACATAATTAAGCTGGTGGTATAGGGCTTTACTCGAGGTCTTTAGCACCTGTGCTGGATTAATCTGCACTGGACCACCAGCAGCTTAAGCTTGACTTGGGCTTTTAGATTAAGTTACTGCTCTGTGTTCACCATGTTACTCCAGGTGCTCGCTGTACTCCCTCCTCCAGGCCAACAATATGGTTCTGTGTTAGTGATCGTTGCAGAATTCTCCTCCAACGTATCTAAAGCTAATCTAATAATCTTTCTGCTGCTTAATATGTTCTTTTTTCTTCAACATATCCAGTCTCAAATCTTATAAAAATGCATCAACACACCATTAATGTCACAGGTTAACAACTTCATACATCATAAGCCACATGACTTATGTGTATCTGTTGTATCTGTAGAGGACCGTCTCTTGATTAACATTTAATGAGTTGTTTGTGTTCAATAAGTAGGAGCTACTGAATCAAATGCAATAGCTTTTATTAAAATGTATCAAATTTAGTAGCTTATCAACTGAATGAGGAAGGTAGTGAATCGAATAAGGAGGATGTCACTGAATAGTTTGAAGTGATGTTAAAGTCAACTAGTTGGTAGATTCTGGAGGTAGTGAATCAACTGCTAAGAATAGTAACTGAATGCAAAGGTGGTGATGTGATGTCAAGTAGATGGTGAATCAAATGCAGAAAGTGTAAGTCAAATTTCAGTAGCTAGTCGGAAGCCTCCAGTAGCGAGTAGGCTGCAGCCAGTCGGATGCTGCCAGTAGCGGGTCGGATGCCACTAGTAGCAAGTCAGATACCCCCAGGTAGGACGTGAGTAGGATGCAGCCAGAAAGATGCCGTCAGTAGCAGGTGAGATGCCAGGTGGAAACGGGTGGGATGCCACCAGTAGCGGGCCGTATGCCGCCAGTTGGATGCCATCTGTAGCGAGTCTGTTGCCGCCTGTAGTGAGTCAATTGCAGAATGAAAAACAACGGGTACGGAATTAAATGCCGTAAAAGCAGATCGAAATGCAGGAGAAACTGTCTGGTATCGAGCAGATACTAAATAAAATTCAGTAACTACCATCACAACCTTCAGTGTCGCAGATAGTTGGGATATGGGTGAAATCAAGACCGTGTTTTTCAATAAACCCATCTTCAAGATGGGCTGCATCACCTCACGTCGACAAACTGACGTTTAGTTTTGACGTTTTAACAGCACGTCAGGTCTTTACTTCCCTACTTGAAAGAATAATGACAGTCCTGCAGTGTTAAGAACATCATCTTAAACAAAATAACAACACATCCACCTCGGCAATCTCAGGAAATGTAACTAATAATGAAAGTAATTAACATGTCGCTGGACGTTAAGAGGCCTGAGTTAAGGCAGTTAAGATGCTACATTCGATTCATTTGTGTCAAGACCCGGGCTCGACTCACTTGATGGAATGATTTTAGGTTCTATTATGATTCTCCCAGCCATTTTAACATTTCTGCGCTTCTTCTGTGCTCTTTTGAAAAGCAGGCTGACATGAAATGGAGATGGCGATGGGGGAGAGATGGAGATGGTCGAATGGAGGGAGGGAGAGAGGGAAGGAGGGAGGAAAGAAAGAGGTGATTCACGTTTTTCTCTCAAATGCATGAATTTGTCTCCGAGTCTTGTCTTGACATGCTATCCAGATAACAGGCCTTCGGAGTGCACTTCAGGCTCGCCAATGCCTCCGATGCTTTTAATCAGTAATTGCTAGGAAAGCGTGATGGCCTCACACCGCAACTAATGATTGATCCACAGCCTCTTTCACCCCCGCTGACATGTGCTCGCCTTGAACTCTTTGGGAAGTTTCCTGATAAAAGTAAAGAAAACCGTTTAAGTAGAAAATGGCTGCGGATGTGAAAATTACCAGGTTGGTGCTGCTCGTCTAAAAGCTGACGTGTTTGTTTCTTTATAAGCATTACACACCAAAAAAAAAACATTTTATTTGGCAGTATCAAGAAAATATTTAGTTGCTTGTAAATTACAATGTCATAATACGACTAGCCGTGGGCTCAGTTTCCGACATGTTCGATCCATGTGTGTCTGAAACCAACAAAATTATTGGCTTCTGTTAATAAGGATAAGTAAAAATGCGTGTGCGTGTGCGTTTGTGTGTGCGTGTTCGTGTTTGTGTGAGCATGTGTGTTCGTGTGTGTGTGTGTGTGTGTGTGTGTGTGTGTGTGTGTGTGTGTGTGTGTGTGTGTGTGTGTGTGTGT
>JAOTRA010000002.1:413408-439260 GCA_026260255.1 Pseudolaguvia tuberculata | reverse complement strand
CACACACACACACACACACACACACACACACACACACACACACACACACACACACACAGAGACACACACACACACACTCCTATTCACCGCAATTTGGAGTCACCAATCAACCTAATGTATATGTTTATGGAATTGCAACCAGTCTGGCTTTCAGTTCCATGCCATTGTGGGGTTGAGTCAGAGTGAGGACTTGCCCTTATAGATATCAGGTGATTGGTTCACAGTTGCATTGTCATGCTGGCAAAAAGTGTGTTGAAAGGATGTTCAACAGAATATCTTATATTATCTTTTATATAGTATCTTATAGAATCCTCTTTAACACTTTAAAAAGTGTTCTTTTTAAATTTAAACAAAAACAGCAAGAAAATCACAAGTTCGAGACCCGAGCAGGAGGACTATCTTTGCAGAGTTTGGGCCAGGGGCTATTAAAAATGCCCCCCTCCAAAAAACATGTCCATAGGAGTGTGTGTGTGTGTGTGTTTGTGTGATTGCTTCGTCTGCGATGTGTGGCCCTGCGATGGACTTGAGACCGGTTCAGGGTGTACTCCTGCCTATGTGTCCTGAGGATTAGAAGATGATTAAATTACGTCATCAATTAATTTTTATTAGAAACCAACCACTATAATATCCATTTATTTACCATTATTTATAAAAAAAAATTATAACAAAAATACTCATAAAACAAAAAAAGATTACACCGCTTATTATATTGATATTTAGGAGTTAGATTAGCCAATAGGATGCAAGTGGGCGGGTCCGTGAGGTTTGATTAGTTAGAAAATAACAGCTGTACATGTATGTTGTTCACTTGCATCATTAAATGTAGTAATTAACAGTGTTGGTTTATTTGTGCATTCAGCGTTAGCATCGAGAAAATGGTAAGTTAATTTATTTAATTATTGACATTAACCCTACGTTTATTATTAGTCAGCAAAAGAAATTACACTCGGTAAACCGGTTGGTTCGTAACTGAGCATGCGCAGTTTTCCAGAGACTCGTTTAATAGGTGACGTGAGCTGATTATTACTAATAAGATAATAAACGCCAATTCAGACAATTAAATCAATGTCGATTATCAGATTGCTACACTTAAAATTAATTTAATCACTGGTCCTAGTCTAGGTGTCCATCAATATAGACTAGGAATATGAAGTACCAATCAGTCTTCAATAATTAGATAAAGTGTTAAGAAGTTGCGTGCATTGATGTGGATAAAGAAACAAAACCTCTAATTAACAGCATCTGAGGTCCATATGCAAAAAACAAAAAAAAAAGATCAGTCATCTGGACTGTAGATGTTATTTTGTCAGACAGAAAATTCTTCAAGTTTCATTCTAGAGTTGTTGTTTGTTTATGCTTCTCCATCACCGGTTGTGGTCCAGATGTCATTGCAGATTACTGCTGCATACTAAGTGTAGTCAGTAATTAAGTTTGACCAAGATTTAAAGTTTAATTACAAGTGAAGATTAACTTGAATTCACTGGCAAATAACGTTTGCTTAGCAGTTTGGGTTAATTATAGTCTATGTATGGTATTGGTTATAGTTATAATACTAACTTTAGTTTGTGATGTAACTAGGTTAGCTGTGATTTGGCCAAACAGGATGTGATCTTGGATGAACATTTAATTCATTGTCAATTGGAACCATCTGATGTCATCAGTGTATTAGATTAAATCCCTGATAGGATTTTCTCCTCCAAATCTGAAAGTTTATAGTTATAAATGTTGGGATTTGTTTAAATTGAAAAGTTTGTGATTTGAAATGAAATAATGGTAAAACTTGTTTTATATTAAGAACATTGGTCTATTGTGGTTCTGCAGGTTCAGCCAGAGCATTTGGTATCTGAGTCTTCAACAATGACCGCAGGTTTAAAAATCTGATTGGTTGAAGAAATATTCATTCATTTCCTAACCTGCGTATTCCCTAATTTGGGCTCACAGTGGTTTGCTGGAGCCTATCCCAAGGCACATAGGGAAAAGGCAGGGGTACACCTTGGACACCACACACACTCGCACTCACTCCTATGGTAATTTAGATTCACCAATCGACTTAATGTACTTGTTTCTGGACTGTAGGATGAAACCAGAGTACCCAGAGGAAACCCACAGAAGTATGGGGAGAACATGCAAACTTCACATAGTAACAGGCGTCGAACTTAAGACTCTGCTGTGAGACGACTTTGCTAGCTACTATGTCGCCATGTCGACCAGTTAAAGAAACAGTTTTGAAATAATAATGACAAACTGACAATCTGGCAATGCTGATATGGCTTACGTTCCTTGGGCTTCAGAACTAAAATATGATTGAACAACAGTCCTGCAAGAGAAACACTGGGAAATGGGAAGAATCAACTGTGGAAGGGTGCTGGGAATAAATTGGTGACTTGTCTAGGATGTATCTCTGCTTTTTACCCTTTGTGTGCTGGGATAGGTCCAGCAGAACCCAGTCACCCTGAATTATGGAATAAGTTGGTTAGAAGAAGAATGAATGAATGAATTTTTGGATTGAGATGTGTTTTGGTAGATACATGCTGGTGCTTATGATTAGTAGATTAAAATGCCGATTCAGAATCAACAAAAGGGTTTTAATCCAGGATCACGTTCACAAGCAAACGCTCATAAGCTCTCACTCGTATTTCCTCAACAATAACACACCGCTAAGCACTGTGAGCTAAACCGAGTCTACATTTCAGTGCTAATTAGTCTTTCGTTCTTTGTTATTTTATGTAATATTGTGTGGCTTTGTGAAGAAAAAAAAAAGTTGTACTGCATGTGCTAGATTTGGTTGAAATGTTAATAAAACTACCTGTTCTTGATAAATCTGGGTGCTACATTCAGATGTAGTGAAGCATGCTAATGTTTAACATGCTAAAGTTTCAATGGAATAGTAAAAAAAATAAAATGTTGAAACCTTTTGAAAAAGGATGCGTGTATAAAAGGCTGTAAATGGAATGTAATTTAGGAATATTTTACATTAAACTTATGTGCTAGACTTTTTATCATCTCATTGTATATTTGTTTTAACTAAATCCACCAAAAGCTAAAAACTTAAATGAATTAAAGAGATAATGAGATTGTAAGTGGTACTTGGTCCTGAATAATTCCCTAATTCGGGGTCGTTAGGGTCTGCTGGCGCCTATCCCATCACACACAAGGTGAGAGGCAAGGGGTACACCCTGGACGGGTCGCCAGTCCATCTCAGGGCAGCACATAGACAAACACACAGTCACTCCTACACTGTCATCCCGAATAAGTTGACAAAACTCAAAAATTTAGGTAATCAGTTACGTCTAATTTTTTAAGTTATGAAATTTCCAATATTAAGTAAGCAGAAACATCTAGTTTTGAGTTTGTTGTACTCCTGCAAAATACTTTCTTCTTACTTAAAATACCCAAGTTACCTTGTTTATACATTTTGATAGCACTTCATTTCTTTCATTTCTCCCAACTGTAAATACTTACTCACCCTGTTTATACACTTTAATTAATTAACTTTTCCATTTTGAGTTCCATAAATTAAATGAACCAAATTCTACATCTGTAAACACTATAAATGTATGAAAATGTATCTGTAATTTCAAGCAAACACACAAAACCATTTCTGACATTTATTTTTTCTTTTGTTTTTAAACAAAAATGTCCAACAGGTAATACTGTCTTTATACAGTGTTTTATTGATATAATAAATGAATACTGTCTTTATACGGTGTTAAATTTGTTATAATAAATGAACATGACCCTGTAACGGACTGATAGATGTTTATACACAATTTGCTCTTCCAGTCTTTTCTCACTTGAAACCTAGAATAGACAAAAAACTATGACTGACAATAGTATTAGTATGCAGTATATATAACAAGTTTTTTTCCATGCAGAATATAAAATATATATACATTTGTCAAAAGACTTTATTTGGCTCGAAACAAAGAGTATTAGCATGCAGTGTAACAAATAATGTTTGTGCTAAAATAGCCAATAATACGTGCCATTTAAAAACGTTCCCTGCACCGTAAAATGAAATATAAAATAATCCTACATTTAATTTTTTTCAAAAAATCTCACTGACACTGAAAGTTATCTCAAGATTCGAACCCTTCCTCCAGCCAAATGTATATTGGATTTGTATATTTGGATATTTTACTTACTGCAGTGTGAAGCGAGTACGATCCGCCATCTTGGAAAGCGAACGAGGCATGAGCGCGGGAAAAACAGTTTATGTGAACCTGGATGACGTCATAGGTAAAATCACAATGCTGAAGGATTTTGAGTTTATTAAACTATAAAGAGACATTTTGTGTAAATTAAAACAGCAAAATTTTTCAACTTACTTGAAAGATTTAATTTTTACAAACTCATGAATAGGAAAATGTTCTAAATAATTATAAAAGTTAATTAATATAAACTAATTGTAAGTATTTAAGCTAATTCAACTCAGTTCAATTAATTAGTTTCAACATTTGGTTTACAGTGTATGGACAATTTTAGAATTACCAGTCGATCTAATCTGAATGTTTTTGTACTGTGGAAGGAAACAAACGCGGGGAAAACATTCATACTGCGCACAGATAGATCCCCAACCCCGGACTTTCTTGTTTAGGCGACTGTGCTAACCACTATGCCACCGCAATACCAGTGTTTATTAGTTAACAAATAAAAAAATATTTACCATATATTAATGCAGAGGGCGGTGTAGTGGTTAGCACGGTCGCCTCACAACAAGGTCCCGGGTTCGATTCCTGGGCTGGAAGAGTTTGCATGTTCTTACTGTGTTTGCTTGGGTTTCCAGCGGGTACTTCGGTTTCCTCCCACAGTCCAAAAACGTGTACATTAGTTAAATTGGTAATTCTAAGTTGCCCATATGAGTGAATGTGTGTGAGTTCGTCTATGTGTGGCCCTGCAATGGACTGGTGACCTGTCCAGAGTCTACACCTGCCTCTAAAATCACCAATCAACCAAATGTACATGTTTTTGGACTGTGGGAGAAAAGCTGAGTACCCGGAAGAAACCCAGGGCAGGGAGAACATGCAATCTCCACGCAGAAAGACTGCTTGCCTAGGAATTGAAGCCGGGACCTTCCTGTCATGAAGTGACCGTGCAAATTACTACGCCACTGCACCGCCCACTAAGCTCTTTGTTGTTTTTAAAAATTATTTATATTTATTTATAATATTTTAAATTAAAAAATGACAGTAACAACTGTGTACGTAACGTTGTGTAAAATGTTGCTGTCCCTTTATGTACACAACCGTTACAAAACACCAACATGTTGATAATCATGCATGATTCGAAAGCTTGTTATGCTGTCCAGAACCATTTTGATTTTATCCTACATCAGTTTTTATGACGATTTATAACACGAAACCGTATATTTGAGAGAGTCTGAAAGAGCCAGAACGAACAGCGGTTTGTTGTGGCTCAGCACGATTAGTGTGTATGTGACCTCTTATGTGCTGGGAGCTCAGAATAAATAAAACCCTGTGTAGATTAATGACCGAATGTTCAGCACTCTACTCCTACACGCAGGAAAATGTACACATTTTTAGGAGATCAATCAAATATATTTGGCCTGTAACAACAATGAAGGTCGTTAATGTCACAGAGGATAAATCATGTCTGACCACAGAGGGCTGGCTATAAACTACGTAATTATTAGAAAGATTATAGGCAAGAACTATATATTTTTACTACTTTTTTTTTTCCAGTGTTCCCTTAAAACAGCATTTACAGTCATGACCAAGTAAACTAGGACTCTGGTTTATAAATTACAAATCATATTCAGGTAGATGAGGTAGACAATGATGCTTGTTTTTTGTGTACGTTGGTAGCAATTACTCTGGTGGGACTGAAACTAACAACCTTTCAATGGCCTCAACTGCAAGCCTAAAAGTTGCTATGCACTATCTTCTATCCATTGCATCACATGATTTTAATTTATATATGAAAAGTAAAATAATATTAATGTTTTGTAGGCATTGTAGGCATAACAGTCATGATGAAATAAACAAGGCCTCCATTTAAAAAAACAAAACAAAGAAAAGCCATTTTTATGTCATTTGTTATGTTGTCACACTCCAAATCTTATCTTTATTTAAACATCTTGAGATTTAGTACATAAAGCAAACACAAGCCTCTAATCTATTCAGATTCAATACAGGCACATGATCACATGATGTTTTCTTCTTTTGTTTGTTTTCAGGAACTGATTCATCCTGGTCATGATCAGGAGAGAGAATAAACCTTGTTCTGGATGCCAGTTGAGTAGAAAATCTTTTGTAGCTGGAAAACAACCGAAAAACCCACATAGACACTAAAAACCTCTGTTCAAATCAGTATCCATGGTGATACAAGGTAGACATTCAACTTGCTAGAAAAGTCAGTTCAGGCCTGGATTTTTCGTCAGTGACAAGTAGCTTCGGCTCGGCAAAATGTAGTTCGAAGGAACGTGCAACAAAAACAAATGATTAAAAAACATTACCCGGAGATTCTTGTTTTTTCTGGGTAGAAAATTATATGCTATATATCGTTTGACTTCTAAACCAATTGCCAGTTGCACATGAAGACTAGAGGATGTAATAAAACATAAGCATATGTATCTTGGTTCACAAGTGCCGGGGCAGTTTTCTATCTTTAGCTTTTGAGGTTTTTAGAATTTTAGTCGCTTTAAACAGAATGAAAAAAAAAAAAGAAGTTTGAGCCCAAACAAAGATCCAGTGCAGGACATGTGTGTGACGAATGCAGCGGCTCATCGATTAATCAACGTGACACATTTACAATATGATGACAAATGACCATTACGCAAACACTGAGGCCCCGCGATGACAAGAGTACCGTTTGGCAGACCTTGGCTAGGATTTCGATTTAATTGTAATTGAATATTTGACTTACTTGGAATTTTTTTTGTCACAAGAAAAAAGTCACATTTCAAAAACCGGTATAAACAACCCAGTCACATTTTATTCAAATGTCATCATGTGACGTCCTCTTTAATCAGGGAAATTGACGGTTATTTGTCATGTGATTTACTATTTTTAGCTACAAGGAAGTAACTAGACCAGGATAATTCTGGACTGGATTATTCTTTCAGGAAATAAGAACCAGCTTAAAATATATTTGTTCCCGAAATTTTTTTTGCTTGTTTTTAAACTTTTTTTTTCTTTTTAAGAATCCATTTTGAACGTTACACTCAAAGATTTTAATGCAGGTTTTTCCTCCTGAGATCTGCAGTGAGAAATTGTACACATCGTTGCCAGATTCTAGTCTAAACACGGAAATGCTGGGAATCATCTGGAGGACATGCAAACATAATGGATTAATAAAGTGTTACTAAAACGCACGTGTGCTCGACAACAGAACGCCAACAAATGTTAGACATAAATAATGCAACCTGATTTTTTTTTGTCAGTAAGTAAAAGGAAATGAGGCTTATGTTAAAATGTCTGGTATTTATTAGTAAATTTTAATTGAATTCGATCCGGGTTGTGAGTTATGTCGAATTAGATAAAGCTGTTTGTGTTTTCTAAAAGTTTAAAAAAATTATAATATTTGTAAATATACAGTTTGTCTCATTCCGAATTAAAATGAATTATTATTACAGTAATTATCATATAAATTATATTAAGATAAATATTTTAATTATTATATTTATATATAATTTACACAACCATAGTTTATATTTGCACTAATTTTGCTTTAAACATAAAATGTAATTTTGGTACTTTTTAATAATTTTTTTAAAGCTTACCTTTTAAATTTTTCATTGTTAGAATATTAAGTATTTTAGGTATATTTTAGATATTTTTTTTTTTCATATATTTCAATGCAGATACAATCACAAAATACAATGTAACAAGCTCCAAAAACTGTTGTAGAGCAACACACACTTTGTGTGTGTGTGTGTGTGTTTTTGTGTTAAGTGAAAGGTGTTTAATAAAGAGGTTTGACATCAGACACCTCTTGTGACTCCGCTGTTCTGACATGGATGGGAAATTCATTCCACCATGTTTGTGCCAGAACATAAAAAAGTCTTAAGGCAGACCGACCTTGAGACCTGGGAGGTGGAACAAGTCGCCCAGTGCTGGTGGATCTGAGGATGCGTGGTGCTATGTGCGGAGTGATTTTTCTTTTTAATTCATACCTTTTTAAAATTAATTAATATTGTTGCATTTTAAAGCTAGTTGTTAATTTTACATTTTTCAAATTATTTCATATTTAGATTGAATGAATTCAAACTGTATTTGATTATAGGGTATCTACATTTTTAATCAAAAAATTTCTATTTTAAATGTAAATGGTTTTGTATTTTAAAATGTTTGTGCTGAGTACAATTTTTGAAAAATGTCTTGTTTTTTGCATGTCATTTGAATATATAGTTTTGTTAAGAGTTTTAAATGGTATCATTAGTAGTCAGAACAGAAGAGCAGCCTGTTGTGCGTCATTACTCAGTTACACACTTCTAACGTTTAAGCTGAACGGTTTTTTAAAAACCTTTTTATAAAGCTCTTGAATGCAGTTTAACCTTGACTTTAACCATCAAAAGCAAACCCATTTTGCCAGTGCAAACAAGTTTAATGCTTTGTCTGACCACCAGAAGTGGAAAACCACTAGTTTGGTAGATTTTTTTATGACCACATCACATTTCTCTTCAGAAGCTGTTGAAATAGTAAATGATTAAAACCTAATGAGAAATAAAGCAGAAAATGTGCTAGTCATCTTAATTGTTTACATCATAAGAGAAAGATGTGTATCAGAGAGAGGGAGAGAGAGACACACGTTTGTATCGGCAGGAGAGAGAGACAGTTTACGTATGAGAGAGACTGTATATGTATCTGTGAGACAGTATGTGTATGAGGGAGTGACTGTATGCATATCTGTGAAAGAGAGACAGTTTATGTATATGAGAGACAATGTATGTTTGACAGTTTATGTATGAGACAGTTTTTGTATGAGACAATTTGTGAGACAGTTTATGTACAATACAGAAAGGCAGTTTATGTATGCGATAGACAGCTTATGTATGAGACAGTTTATGTATGAGAGAGACAGTATGTGTATCTATGAGAGGGAGACAGATTATATATGAGTTAGAGACCATGTATTGACAGTATATGTATAAGAGACAGTTTGTGAGAGAGACAATTTATGTATGTGAGAGTTTTTGTATTATTCATTCATTCATCTTCTTACCTGCTTTTCGGGGTCACAGGAGTCTGCTGGTACCTATCCCAGCTCACATAGGGCGAGAGATGGGGGTACACCCTGGACAGGTCGCAAGTCCATCACAGGGCAGTTTTTGTATTAGACAGTTAGTATATGTATGAGACAGTTTATATATCTGAGAGAGACTGTTTATGTATTATATAGTATATGTATGAGATGGTGTATAAAGGACTGCCTGCATATGTGTACAAAAAAGTTAGAAAGTGTGCTGTGTGTGTGTGCGAGAGACCGATGTTTGTATTGGCGAGAGAGAGAAACAGTTTATGTATGAGAGAGGGAGATCAACGTTTGTATTGGAGAGAGAGAAAGAAAGAAAGAAAGAAATAAAGAGAGAGAGACCGGAGTTTGTATCAGAGAGAGAGAAAGACAGTTTATGTATAAAGGGCCGCCTGCATGTGCGGGTACAAAACTGTTAGAAAGTGCACTGTGTGTGAGCGAGAGAGGGAGACAGTTTATGTATAAGAGATAGAGAGAGATCGACTTTTGTATCAGAGAATGTACACACGATGTGTAAACTGTGTGTGTGTGGTGTGTGTGTGTGTGTATGGGTATGTGAGTGAGTGATTGATTGTGTATTAGGTTTGTCGTCTCACAACAAAGAGGTCCTGGGTTGGATTCTCTGGTTGGGGGTCTTTCTGTGTGGAGTTTACATGTTCTCTCTGCGCTTGTGTGGGTTTCCACCAGGTACATGTACTACATGTACTTAAGGTTAATTGGTGATTCTAAATTGTTAATCTATTTGTGGCCCTGCAATGGACTGGCCAGTGTGCACTCCTGTCTCTCGCACTATGTGCACTGGGTTAGGCTCCCAGTGCACATAGGGTGTGTGTGTGAATGAATGAATGAATGAATGTTACTATATTAATGAATACATGTAACATTAAACCTTGGTAGTTTTTAATTGGGCGCAATGGCAAACTGTACAAACAACTTACTATCCTTTATTTAATTATTTATTTTTTAAAATAATTTAATGCTTTTTTTTTTTTAGATTTATAGATGAGGATTAAGGATGGGATCTAGGGATGAAATTTAGATATGAGATTGGGGGCTTAGGTCATTTTGGAATGCAGTTACTCGTAAATGTGTACACATTTAGGTAAATTGCAAATAAAAATGTTGATTGATGATTCTAAATTGCCAGTGAATTCTGATTGGTTGATTAATGATGTGTAGATCTGTGGTGGACTTGCGACCTGTCCAAGATATTCCCCTGCCTCTTGCCCCATGTGTGCTTCGATAGACTGCAACAGACCCTGAGTTAGGGAATAAGCAGGTTAGAAGATTGATGACTGCAATGGATTGACAAACTAGCCAGGGTGTACCCCTGCCTCTTGTCTTATGTGAATTGGGATAGACTCCAGCAGCATGCTGCCCTCTAGCGGAACTCATGTATGAAACCGCACTCAGTTTGGTTCTGCTACTATTTAAATCCGTTTGTTTCCAGATATTCCAGTAATACTGTTACTATTAAGTTCTTATTGAAATTCTGAATACACATTCTAAAAAAGAGCGGGTTCTAAGTCAGGACATGCCATTAACTACTCTGTAACTCTGTAAGCGAACCCCAAAGCACAGAAACGAATAGGGAGCGTGTTGTTATTTTTCTCGACTAATTGACCCCTCTAGGGCAGCGTGGAGGTACCCCTGGGGTTATATGCACAATCCAAGCAGTGAGCAACCATAACAAATCTCAGCAGGTTTATAGTCAGCATCAGGTATTAACAGATTTGATCCGTATTGGAGGAAAAGTGCTGGGTGTGTTGGGGGTGAGGGGCATGGGGGGGGGATTAGTACTATGATTCATGACCTAAAATGCTCCAATGTAGCATAAGTGTGTTTAATGTGTGTGAGAGACTGAAAGAGACTGTGTGTGTGTGTGTGTGTGTGTGTGTGTGTGGCTAGAGGTGTGCGCGCATTAGATGTGTGTGGGAAAGAATATTTGTTGTAGATGTTGAGAAAGTGTGCTAGATGTGTGTGAGAAAGTATAACAGATGTGTGTATGAGAGAGTAAGTGATTGAGGAAGTGTGTGTGTCTGTCTGTGTTTTCCTATGTGTGTGAAAGAGAGACTTTTTTGACTTTTTTATGCCACTTTATTTTCACAGGTCACATATTATAACAACAGTGACAGAAAATAAATTAATGTCAATAAATGAATTTAGACAGAAGTGATTTTTAGTTTAGTTCTGGTGCGAAGTGAAGTTCACCACCTGCAACAGCACATAGAGCATCACCACAGCACCACACACTCTTAAAGACATCTAACCCATTTATCTTCTTACCAGCTTATTTCCTAATTTGGGGTCACTGGGGTCTGCTGGAGCCTATCCCAGCACACATATGGTTTTGGCAGAGGCACACCGTGGACAGGTTGGCAGTCCATTGCAGGGCCACATTAAGACTAACAACCACTCACACTCCTTCACTCATATGGGTAATATCGAATCACCAAACAACCTAATGTACGTGTTTTTGTACTGTGGGAGGAAACGGGAATACCCGTTGGAATGCACGCAAGCACGAGGAGAACATGCAAACTCTGCACAAAAAGATCCCTGACCCTGGAATCAAATCCGGGACCTTCTTGTTGTGCAGTGACCGTGTTAACCACTACGCTACCTAACTCATTCAGTCAATAAGTCAACTGATAATAAGTTAACATGATAAACAAAAATCGAGAGGGGGGGGCAGAGAAAGTGTTGGGAGTGAGGGAAAGAGGGGAGGGGGGAGAGAGAGAGAGAGAGAGAGAGAGAGAGTGAAAGGGGGAGAGAAGAGAGCAAGAAAGAAAGAGATTCCTTAAGTCACTTCATACATAAACTCATTGTGTTTTAAATAAAAATAATCACTAAAACTAGAGGGAGAGAAAAAAGAAGTTGGGAGCCAGAGGGACAGAAAGATAGAGGGGAAGAGAGAGAGAGAGAGAGAGAGAGAGAGAGAGAGATAGACCGAGAGAATGAAAGAAAGTGAGTGAAAGAGAAATAAGAAGTTAGGAGCTAGAGGGAGAGAGCGAGAGGGGAAAGAGAAGGAGGGAGAGAGAGAGAGACTGAAAAGAGGTTGGGGTGCTTTCTACTTTCTAGCCTTAACTCTTAACACACTCACACCCTTTAGTGCAGCAGATCTCACACAGCGGGGTTACAACACACACACACACACACACACACACACACACACTGATGTTTCAGGAACTAGGAAATGTATTTAAGAGGCAGACGGAAAGCAAATCGTTGGCCGTAAATAGGATTTACAATCGCCATCCTCCCGTAAATATTTGTGAGCTGAGCGAGGAAGGATGATGGATTGAAGGATAAGTGTATGGCGGCTTGGGCGAAACGGATACGGCGCAATTTCCCAAACTCTCTTCTGATTGCGCGCGCGCTCTCTATGACCTTCGCAAAGGCCGCTGTGTTGGCAGCTTGTGCACAAACTAATCCCCCCTTTTCTACTAAGTGAGTAATTGGATGTGAGCGGTTATGTATTTTTGTAATGAGCTGACAGCATATTTCCACTGCCTGCCCAAAAGGTTACCCTAATCAACATGGTCACGCTGTTTCCCTGAGAGTGACTGTGTCGCACTACGAGCATGAAACACCCACACAAACCTACACATAAAGTTGCCAGATGTGGGCATGGCTGTTTCTACACAGTCTGCCTCATCACTGACGTCATCTCCTTTATTTCGACGCGAGATGCAAACTATGTCACGAAGCATCAACTGAGAGTGGGTTTAAAATAAATATTCTGAATTAAAAAGTCAGCAATGCTAATGCTGTTGTGATGTGACCCGATGCGAAGGCAGTTACTGCTACCACCCTAAAACATTTTAATCCTCTCATAAAATGAGCTTATGGCTAAATGTTCCACTTATTTTGATGCATGGCGTGAAGCCTACAGGGCACCTCGTTTTCCTGTATGTTTCTTTTTCTTTTTTTTTTTTTTTTCCATTAATGGAAGGGCATCCTATCTTTTCTTTGGTCTTCTTTACACTATATACACTATATGTAGTTAAAATTTTTATTTTTATTTTTTACACAAATAACCTATTTAAGAGGCACCCAAGAGGAGACTAAATATTTACCTGTAAAGAACACTGCAGTACATTTATTCAGCATCACGGGGGTCTGCTGCACCTGTCCCAGCACACATAGGGCGAGAGGCGGGGGTACACCCTGGACAGGTCACCAGTCAATCTCAGGGCAACACATAGACAAACAACCATTCACACACACATTCACTCCTATGGACAATTTACAATCACCAATCCACTTAATCTGCATGTTTTTGGACTGTTTTGGGAGGAAACCGGAGTACCTGGAGGAAACCCAGAGAACATGCAAACTCCGCACAAAAACATCGCGGCCCGGGAATCGAACCAGGGACCTTCTTATTGCGAGATGACAGTGGTAACCACTATCGCTCCGGTGTTCCCAAGAAAGTCCAGTGTTCAATTCCGGTGTGAGGTATCTGTGCAGAGTTTGCATATTTCTCCCAGCGCTTTCCCAGGTTTTCTCCAAGTACTCTGGTTTCTTTCCACAGTCCAAAAACATGTACAGGTCGATTGATGATTCAAATTTGTCCATAGGAGTTTTTGCGATTGTATATGACTGTTCATCTATGTGTGGCCCTGCGATGGACTGGCAACCTGTCCAGAATGTACTGTTGCCTCTCGCTCTATGTGTGCTGTAGCAGACCCTTGTGACACCAAAATAAGTGGGATAGAAGATGAACGAATATCTCATCTAGAACAGGCATCTAGAATATTCTTAAGATGATGTGTTTTTCTGAAGTAAATGACTTGCGTGTTGGGTGGCGTAATACTGTAGAATTATAGCGACTACTGTATCGAAAGGTTTCTTGCACTGCCATCTGTTGGTGTGTCTCGAACCATTTTGACACTAACGTCTATGTCTACATTTATTTACTAACTTTAAAAGTTACGAAACTACAAAATTCAGATAGAAAATTACAATTTTGACATGGCAAGCCTGATTTAAGTATGTCAAGGAAAAACTCACCTCAATGATCATAAAAAGAAACCTTAAGGGGAACCAGACTCAAGGGTTACCCCTTCACGTGTGAGAGAACCCCAAGTCTGTGTTTACAGATCCTATCCCTAACCCTAACTGTAACCCTAACCTTAACTCGGTTTACAAATATCAAGTTCCGGAATTCACTTGTAGTTGAGTTCCCAAACTGCTGCCGACCGCTACTTAGAAGTATGAAGTTTATATTTCACGTAATTAATATTACAGTGGTAAATTGGTGAAAATTTAACCCAAAATCTTCCAATTTGCAGGCCAACACTTCAAACACAGCGGTACTACCTCCAAAGATGGTAAACCATCTAAAGGCTAAAGTAGTCATCTTACACACGACATTTTACATTGCTAATATATAAAAAACTTTTTTGAACTGCTTTTTTATGACGCACCAAACTCCCTAGCTGAACTGTATCGTTTTCACTAAGGTTCTGAATTCATACTCTCAACCACAGCACTGAAACAGTCTTGTTGCTTAAAATGGAACACCTACGTGTGCGATGGAAAACAATCTGTAGCAAGCCGTTTTACTCAGTCTTCGCCAGTTTGCAAGGAAACATTTGCGGCCCTCGAAAGGCCCGTCGTGAGAGTAGCTGTTCGCCAAATCCCAGCTAACAGATTAGGTTACAGGTTAAAAAGCCAAAATATGACTTGCCTCTTTTGTGGCTTTTCCTTCACCGGTGCCTCATTTTTTGGGCTTTCTAACCCCAGAAAAAGCAATAACTGTAGACTTGAGTTACTGTTGTCACACTAGTGGAGGTGTCAGAAAAAGGGGGTCTGTTAGTTTAGCACTATTAACATTACTTGTATAAAGGACTCAAGCTTCTCCAATAAGCAATATTTAGTGTTGTCCTTCAAAGATATTTAAAAAAATGCCTCCTCAAGTGCCTCCTAGGGTGTCTTTTTAAGGGAAATGATGAGACGCAGTACTTCTCATTTGTAGAAAACTTAATAATAAAGTGCCCAATAAGGTTTGTTTATTGTTTTTGTTTTTTTTTTAAAAAGTGCCCTATAGGTGTTACTGGACGAGCAAAAAAAAATTATTTATTTTTAAAAAATCCTTACTTGTCAGTGTTCAACACTATGGCCCTTAATAAAGACCCAACAGTGTTTATAATGCATGGTCTTATAAACATTATGTAGTGTACTATCTTTTAGAGGTTAAAATTCAAGTGAAACACTGCAAAGAAAGGCAATGAGATTAGGGCAGTGGTCTTTTTGTACGGTGTCTGCTTGTTCTCCCAGTGCTTGTGTGAGTTTCCTTCGGGTACTCAAGTTTCCTCCATCATGTACAAGTTTTCCTCCTAAACATGTAATGTTTGCCCATAGGAGTGGTTGTTTGTTTGTTTGGCCCTGGGATGGACTGGCGAACTGTTTTCTGCCTTTCACCCTGTGTGTGCTGGGATAGCCTCCAGCAAACCCCAGTGACCCCAAATTAGGGAATAAGTGGGTTAGAAGAAAATGAAATGTGTTTATTTGAAAACTATTTTGTATAGAATGCAGTTGGTCTCTTATATTTATGGCTCCATTGCAAAATCATAATACTAAAAAAACAAAACAAAAAAATAACCTTGACGTTTGCCACAGCTGCAGCTCTTTAGTGGTGTACTTGCTATAGAAATGTCACAAACATACACAAAGGTTGCTGTGGATACGCCACAGTGCAGAGTTTTAATTTCCCGGACACAAGCAATCAGACTCTCATAATTTTGCCCATTCCACACAGACTTGCGTAAACTGTCCACATCCTTTTTTTTCTTTTTCTGCGCTTCTGTCTATCTGCGGTGCACGAATCATCCGCCCAGAACTTTATGTAATGTAATCAAAGTCAGCTTTGTATTTTATACAACCAATCAGGCTCAAAGCGCGCTGCGCGCTGGAAAGACGGGGGCAAGAGCAGTCACCCAGTTCTCATCAGCCTCAATGGTGCTCGTTGTTTGAATTCCTTGTGTTTGTATAAAGCAGATTGGTTTGCACTTAACCCTGTAATATATGCAAAACAATCCTCCAGATAATACTCTTAAGCTCCACCAGTTGCCACATTTGGCAGCTGAAGTAAACGCGGTCCTGTGTAAGAAAAACGGCGTGTAATAAACTGTGACACGAAGCAGCGAGCGTCACTCAAGTTCACTGAATCCGATCAGCATCAAAATGACACTGTGGGTGCACACGGCAAGGTCGCGGGGGGTCACAGACTTTGGGGAAGCCCAGAGACACGGAGGCCTAGTAAAAAAATTTTTTAAAAAACCTGTTTAAACAAACAATACTGTGAGAAGTGACTTAAACTGCTGATTTACTTCAAGGCAGAAACTGGTGGCTTTGGAAATAAAAGTATCCGGGACAGGTTCAGTCAACAAAACCAGGAAAAAGATTTTGACAGGATTTCCCCCCCCCCTTTTTTTTTCTCCAAAAGATGTATTCAACTGGTAGTCATTTTGATGACTTTGGCATTTTACCCTTTTATTTGGAAAAGGTACTATTAAAAGGATCCCCACCTTCCCAGGTTCTAGTGATCTCAAATATGTCACATGATCTCAAATTAAATGGAAGTATACACATTAGAGAGTTGCATTGATCTTTGAACATTATGGTGATTGGTGCTTATAAATTGCCCATAGAAGTCTGCGATTTACTGGCTCTTTTGCCCTATGTGTACTAGAATAGGTTCTAACAAACCCCAGTGACTCCGAATTAAGGAATAAGCAAGTTAAAAGGGTAATGAATGAATAAATGAATTAGTTTTAGAAGTTAGTACCGCATTATAACTCATTGTTTTTCAAAAGTAATGGCACCTCAGATTTAGGCTACTATGACACTGCAAGGATTTTTCTCCCTGTAGCTCCTTAAATTGTTTTTAAATATGACCAACAACCAATTTCCTGAACACTTTCTTTCATTTATAAAGCGATGTGCACCCGACGACAGTGAATTAATGAGCAGTCACTGAAGGAAGAAGAGGGTGAAAAGAAAAAGAGCTAATTTTTAATAATAGCATGTTCTGATGCAGTGGCTGCTCCTTCGTTATGGAGGTGTGTGCTGATGCAGAACTAAAGTCAGAAGTTGTGGAACCACGACATGAACATATTCAGCCAATCTGATTATATATTACCTGTATATGTGCCAGAGTAGTTACACGCCAAGGCAGAACGATGACATACCTGAATTCTTGCCATAGCCGTTTACACTGCGGTTGCCACACAAGTTGCTTGCATTTTATACCACACACGGAAGTGCCCCAAATCATATTAATTCATTCATTTTTTGACCCTGTCTCTTGCCCTATGTGCTCTGGAATAAGCTTCAGCAGACCCCTGTGACCCCGAATTAGGGAATAAGCAGATATAGAAAATGAATGAATGAATATTATTACAATATGTTTAGGTTAAAGGTGTTAATAACTATCAGATTATTCTCAAGAAAGAAATAAAACGACCTGTCGATTGCAGGAAAATCTCATCATTCTTCATCAAGGTCACAAAGTTTTACATGGAAAAACAACACAGAAGCTAAATTAGCACTGGGAATGTTGATCTTGTTTTTCATGATGGACAAGCTAAACATCAGGCTCTTTTATTCCTCCAGCTTCCGGAGCGCTAAATTTGGGAGCACAGCCTTGACTGCAGATGAGGAATATAAAGTTGGGTCAAAGTGAGTAGCTCTGTGGTTTTCATCCTTCACTGCCACACAGAAATGTTGGCGTTCTGCTGCCAGATTTTCTTGCCGAAACTCGATACAATACACCACGACCCAAAGGCAGAGGCTGCTATGCAAATGACTTTGTAATCGAATCGGCATGTTCTGCAGAGTTCAAGTGCACCCTGGCGTGAGCCCGGGATGTGAGCTAATCAAACTCCTCTCTGCCTCTAAACAATAATTAAAAACCTTCTCCTGCTTCTCATACACACTGAAAATGAATATCAACTTCAATAAATGTGCTGCATTATGTTAATTCACCAGACAACCACTAGATGGCAGAAGCGGCTGCAGAATAAAAACGTTCGACTTTTGTTAATTTTGACAGTGCTTTTAGTTGTAACTTCAATGTGCTTGTTTTTAACTATAAAATTTTAAATTTTAAAAATGTATTTTTATTTTTTTAACATAACAGTCAAGATGATGGATATCATTTAAAGCGAATAATTAATAATGTTTATTTATATAACATTTTATTGCTTTGTTATAATGGTATATGTACTCTTGCCCTATGTGCGCTGGAATAAGCTCCAGCAGACCCCTGTGACCCTAAATTAGGGAACAAACAGGTAAGAAGATGAATTAATTAACTTTATTTTATTTTTTTTAATTCGTCAACAATAATAGTCATTAATGAACCAAGTTTATATTTGGAACAGTCACTGATTATACAGGAAGAGATATTTTTTCCCCCTTTCATTAAAAAAAAGATTTTTTCAATTCTTTGCTAACTGCAACATCGAACTAATTACAACCAATGCAGTTTAAAAAACGGTTCTATAAAATTCGGTTTCTTATAATATAATTTTTTACAAATATAAGTTTGTACAGTAATATTAAAATGGTATTGCTAATTATGTAGCATTTTATTATAATTAAATAGTCACAGGTGACTTACCTGATTTTCAGTCAACAGAAAAAAATGAATGTAAGAAATCCACAATCCCCCACCTACATATAACCTCCATACTTAAAATTGCTTCAGGATGGGAAACATCTGGCAGGGATTTTCAAATGGCTCCTGATTTCAGGAGAGAGCAGAGCTGGAGGGAGGATGATGGATCTTGGAGTGTGTCCCGTGTACTTACAAACTAATGATGACTGGAGTTGATTTAATCAACGTATGAGTCGTTTAGTTAAATATTCCTGCTGGAGAGAAAACGACAGTCCATTACCTTCCTTTCTGCATTCTCTACAGCTGCACATGTTAAAAGAAATTCTGGTTTAATGAATGGGTTAATTCGTAAATTCTTTATAGTACTCTGTCACAATTAACCATGAGTGGAATTTGATCATTCACTTCAGTTCTCTATGGTTCGTTTGCAGGCCCATTTGATTTTGTTAATGCAGTAAAATTAAGTAAAAATCAGACTACAACTTAAAAAATATTATTTAAAATAACACAGTTGTTACCACAGTCGTCTCACAGCAAGAAGGTCTTGTGTTTGATTCCCGGGCAAGGGTTATTTCTCAACTCCGGTTTTTTCCCACAGTCCAAAAACATGTACATTAGGTTAATTAGTGATTCTATACTGGCCATAAGAGTGAGTGAGTGAGTGAGTGAGTGAGTGAGTGAGTGAGTGAGTGAGTGAGTGAGTGAGTGAGTGAGTGTGTGGTGGTTTGTCCTGCGATGGACTGGTGACCTGTTGCCCTATGTGTGCTGAGATACACTGCATCATATCCTTGTTACACTGAATTAGGGAATAAACAGGATAGAAAAAAACAGATACTACTGGTGACTATTTCTTGCTACTAACCTACGGGATAACATTAACTAGCATATTTTTGGAATATGGGAAGATCATTAAATGGGGGAAAATGGTATGACCTGTATGTCATTAGCTAAACTTTAGTTGTGTATTGTAGTGTAAGAGAAATAAGAATGGCTAAATTTTATTTAATTGGAAATCATTAAACTCATTCTATTGTACCAGCATATAAACACTGAAAAATGACCCACTATGTTGTGTATTTTTATTCTGAATTTATAAATATGAAAAAAAAAAGTTTGTTGAAAATTTTGTAAAGTTCATAAAGGTTACAGAAAGGTCATTTAAGCCTAATTTAGAAAAACAATACCATTTACAGCCACCAGATGGCACTGTTGTCACTCTGTTCCAAAGCTACTTCTTTCCACCCTGCACCCCCTTCCCCGTCTTCCCCCTTCCATCTTCCCCGGTGAGATCTGATTTATGAGCTAAGCGTTGAATCCTTAATATCATCCCTGGCTTCTGCAGGTCAGAGCTGAGAAGCCAATATTTGAACACAACTAGTAGCACATTATTAAGCCTGTGTTGGCCACTTATTCAGCAGCATTAGCATAACGCAGGCCCAGAGCCTGCTGCTTAAAGACAGAGGCTCTTTTCACTGAGTCCCAGCTTCACCCTCAATTTTAATTGGTGTTGTATCTGAATGGGACAGAAGAGTCGAACTCGCTTAGCCCTGTCATACACGAGTCAAGCGCTGGGCGCTGTTCATTTCCTGCATATCACACTTTCAATTAGTGACCTGCCTTTCCAGCTAGCAAGAAGCTCGTACAGCTAACGAGCGTGGATATCCAGGGTTGCGTGAACGTACAGCCTACCATGGCCTTAAAGAGCTGGAACCAACAGAAAAAACCCCTATTATATGCGCAAAATGGCGCAGTTAAAGCTTCAATGCCGATGCTAGCATAATGCCGGATGGTACCTTTAGATCATTTTACCCCAGACGAAATAAAGAAAACATTTTGGTAATAAGAAAAGAAATAAATAGTCAACCGTCTAGTAACCAGGTGGGAGGAGCACACCCTGGACAGGTCACCAGTCCATCTCAGGGCCACACATAGACGAACAACCACACACATTTACCCTCACTCCTATGGGCAATTTAAATCATCAATCAATCTAATGTATATGATTTTGGGGAGGGAGGAACCGGGAGTATCTGGCGAAAACCCACACAAGCGCGGGAAGAACATGCAAACTCTGCACAGAAAGAACCTTGGCCTGGGAATCGAACCCTGGACTTTCTTGTTGTGAGGCGATCGTGCAAACCAATACACCACCGTGCCACCTCTCATTAGGCCATTCATTTGATTAATTATCTTGATTATGTTGCTCTATTGCTCCACCTGCGGTGGAGGTCTGGCGGGACTCATACTGTGTATTAGTTTGAGGGAAACTTCACTGGATAATTTGATGGACCAAAAAAGAGTGTATATTAAAATTTTGGCAATACTATAAAACTATACGTATCTGTTCCTACTGTTTACCATGGTAACAATACGCATCAGTGTTTGAATTTTACATCTGTTCACTTGCTGCTTTAATGAAACTTTCTGTAGAGAGATTCGGCTTCATATTAGTGAATACCATTGTATATACATGCATGCATTCATTCATTCATTTTCTAACCACATATTCCCTAATTCGGGCTTACCGGGCGTCTGCTGGTGCCGATCCCAGCACACTATAAGTGCATTATAAAATAAACACTTTTTTTTTAACGATGATGTGTATACATCTGGGTCTTGTTTTACTGCCTGTCGCTTGTGTCACTGCGAGTTGGTAGTTGGGTGTTAGGATGAGCTACCAATACAGTTGTTCTCAACCATAGTTTGGTGGCGTAGTGGTTAGCACAGTCGCACTCTGGTTTCCTTCTACAGTTCAAAAACATTTACATTAGGTTGATTGGTGAATCTAAATTGCCCATAGGAGTAAATGTGCGAGTGAATGGTTGTTTGTCTGTGTTGCCCTGCGATGGACTGACAACCTGTCCACGGTGTACCCCTGCCTCTCACCCTATGTGGGCTGGGATAGGCTCTAGTTGTTATAGTGGTGGGTGGGGTTAGAGTGAATTGTTTGTTATAGTGGTGGGTGGGGTTAGAGTGAATTGTTTGTTATAGTGGTGGGTGGGGTTAGAGTGAATTGTTTGTTATAGTGGTGGGTGGGGTTAGAGTGAATTGATTGTTCTGTGACCGCAAATTAAAGAATAAGCGGGTGAGAAGATGAATGAATGAATGAATGGTGATTCTGAATAGTCCATAGGAGTGAATGTTAGTGTGTGGTTGTTCGTTTATGTGTGGCCCTGCAATGGACTGTCAACCTGTCCAGGATGTGCCCCTGCATCTCCCTTTATGTGAGCTGGGATAGGCACCAGCAGACCCCCCTGACTCTGAATTAGGCATTAAGCGGGTAATTCTGAATGTCTTGATTTAATAAAATCAGTGTTCTACAAAATTCTGCATTAACACGAAATGGCAACCGAAAACACATATTGTTTATTAAAACAATAACACAGCGGAAACTCACAGTAAGAATTTAATTTGTAATTGAGCCGATTTGTATACGATATAATATATGATTTAATGTAATTGCAAATGCAAAAAATCCATTCCAGCCACCCAGTACCTGGCTTAAATCCGTTATTATATTTTTATGGTTTTATGATGTTCAACGAAAATATTGAATTCTGAACTGCTTCAGATGATGTATCTGGTACAGTCATGGTTGGGATATAGAAGTTTGGAGTCTTTGTTAATATGCGGAATGTCACTTGGTCTGTAATTCCTCATAGTGTTATGTTGTGTTTTGTATAGTACTGACTCTTTGAAACGGTGTTGTCATGTTGTCACGTTTGATCCTGTTGGTGTCTCATACGGAAAAACAACTTATAACATTTTTTGCTTGTCTTTCTAATGCAAGTCCAGACCATTTTGTTTATTTATTTATTATTGATTGTGTCAAATCGAATCAAATAAGACAAAAGTGGAAACTCACTGAAACACTGACTTCTGTTCAATTCATATCCCCAACTAATCAACTCCCCAAATCGGAGGCATCAGCATCTAAAAAACTAAAACTCTATCACTGACGAAATGGAGAGAAACCGGACGGTCAGGGGGCCAATTCTTCTCTAACTAGAAAAGCCAGTTGCTTTCCTTGGTCTTGTCTGAATGACCATGACCAAACAAGGTCTTCGCTGGGTAGCTGCCTCTGTTTTTTTTTGTCTCCTTCCTTAGACTAAAACTAGGCTCCTGGTTGTACCTCCACCATCCAGTTCTGTTTGGTTTGTTGGTATGCTGAGGTGAAAATTCAAAAGGAAGAACATATTTTTCTGTAGGAAATCTTGGATCGTACAATAATTAATTTCCAACATCATCAACTCCTGGCTATGCTTTACCCTTTACCCCCACTGTAATTTCTTTGTAGTTTATATACGCTATTATAATTAAAATAATAAGCAAAAGATTGGCTTGTTTGTTGAACCTGAAAAATGGCTCTGTGAGTGAAGCTGAAGCGGAACGAAAGAACATTGATATTTCGATGAGAAGAGCCTTGTTTGCACTAAGGTTGTTTAATGTAGCGTGACAGTCATTAATTAGTTGCAGGGCCTCCAGGTTAATCAGGTGCTGCTCTTTGTCTCACCTGGATGTAAATATTTACTCGATTTCAGCTTTAGGCTTTCCAAAGACTTTTCCACGTGAGCTTTTCCCACTGCGCTCAGCAATTACTTACTATATCAACAAGCCAACGTAGGTGACTAGATCGACACCGACGTGAGCACAGCATGAGTGCTTGTGTATCATCTTGCATGTGATGCGATATCCTTGTTACCTGTTGCTACAGCGTTCGAAACGGCACGCTGGATTGTATTAGCTTTATTAAACATTAATTACTTGGTAAAATAAATAAAAAGAAATCTGTCAGCAGCGCACTCCCATTTGGCAGAGGATAGAAGATTTTGGCAGGCATGTTCCTCCAGGTCCTAAAGGCCACAATTTTCAATTTATTAGCTTCTAATTAAATTAATTGTTGTACATTGAATTAAATGATCAAAATCGTCTAGCAGGTTTTGAAGATTTAAGAACTAGTGACTATGCAGTGTATTTTAGTAGTGTGACAATGGCCAAAAAATGGTAAATGTAGTAAAGTTTGCTCTGTCTTTGGAATAGGGATGTTGGATACTAAAAGTAATTTTAGTAATTTTAAAAAGCACAACATTAGAGGTCACTTGTTGTAGAAAAAATAAATAAAATGAAACAGTTAATCAATTCAACAATAGCAGTAAAGAGAAAGATGTGGTATCAATTCAGTAAACATTAAAACCATTTGAAGACATGTTTTTTTTTGCTCAATAGTGGTACATGGCCTTCATGTATATAAAAAATACAGTGCTTAGAATTACTATAACTGGCGTGTGAAATTCAAAAAATAAATAGATAAACATGTATAAAAGCTTGTGTTAAGGTTGATTGTTAATGTTTTCTGAAGCCTGCATCTGGTGGACATCCTTGTCTAGAATGCTACAAGGTTAGAAAAAATATAGATACCTTTCATTCATTCATTCATTCATTCATTCATCTTCTAGCCCATTTATTCGGGTCATGGGGGTCTGCTAGAGCCTATCACAGCGCACATAGGGTGAAAGGGAAAGGATACACCCTGGACAAATTGCCATTCCATCATTGACCAACAACACACACACACACTCCTCACACTCACCTTCATTTAGAATCACCAATCAACTTAATGTACAAGTTTTTGGACTGTGGGAGAAAACCTGGAGTACCCGGTGGAAGACCATGCAAGTGCAAGGAGAATATGCAAACTCCTCACAGAATGACCCGACTACACCACAGCACTGCTCTTCTAGCGATATTTGGCGATCAAACATACTGACTGACAATTAAGGTCCTAATGTTCACTAACAAACACTGGCACAAAAACACATGCTTATACTCGGGATGTAAGCAAAAAGCAATAGTTAAAATTCACTGACATGCAGGCAGCCTGAATATATTTGAAAACATTTATAAACAGTATTTATTTAATATATTAGCCAATAATGTTAATAAGGATAATCCTTTGGACGGATTAGGAGCAGTGATCCTGCGCTCGTGATCATGGTTATGGGAGATTTAAATTAATGTACAGCTTTGAATATCTCTAAACTCTCACACAAAAATATCACAAAAGCCTCCTGCTATATAAAGTATGTTCTAGAACTTAAACACACTTGAAATTCTTTGGAAAGATGTTGGTTTTTGACCAACTTTAAGGTTTTGGCTTTCTAGAATGTTTGCATAATTATGCATTCTTACCCTTTTACCCCATTAGCTTAGCTTTACCCTACACTGCCACCAAACACATCCCTAAACCCTAAATATGTCTACCAACTTAATCACCCATCCACTGTCTGCTGCAATAACTGCCCACTAAATCTCCACATACCACCATAACCACTGATATATCTAACCCCATGTGTCAGTACAGTAGACCATTGACTCAAGAGTCACAACAACCAATCCAGCCTATGCCCACGCACCACTATAACAACCAATCCACCTTAACCCCAAGCACCACTATAACAACCAATCCACCTTAACCCCAAGCACCACTATAACAACCAATCCACCCTAACCCCAAGCACCACTATAACAACCAATCCACCCTAACCTTAACCACCACTATAACAACCAATCCACCCTAACCTTAACCACCACTATAACAACCAATCCACCCTAAGCCCATGCACCACTATAACAACCAATCCACCTTAACCCCAAGCACCACTATAACAACCAATCCACCCTAACCCCAAGCACCACTATAACAACCAATCCACCCTAACCTTAACCACCACTATAACAACCAATCCACCCTAAGCCCACACACCACTATAACAACCAATCCACCTTAACCCCAAGCACCACTATAACAACCAATCCACCCTAACCTTAACCACCACTATAACAACCAATCCACCCTAACCCCACGCATCACTATAAGAACCAACCCACCTTAACCACAACCACCACTATAACATTTAATCCACCTTAACCACACGCACCACTATAACAACCAATCCACCCTAACCCCAAGCACCACTATAACAACCAATCCACCCTAACCTTAACCACCAC
>JAOTRA010000002.1:354368-372492 GCA_026260255.1 Pseudolaguvia tuberculata | reverse complement strand
AAGATCCCGGCCGGGATTCGAACCTGGGACCTTCTTGTTGTGAGGCGCCTGTGCTATCCACTCCGCCACCGCGCCGCAAGGGTCCAGCAATCTTTATTAATTTATTTAAATTTATTTGTCACATAGATGATTGTACAGAGTACAAAATATAGTGAAATGTTCTTCACATATCCAATCTTAGTAAGTTGGGGTCAGAGTGCAGTGTCAGCTATTGTACAGCCCCCCTGGAGCAGGACGGGTTAAGGGTCTTGCTCAAGGACCCAACTGTGGTGAACTTGAGCCCAGGTTTTTTTTCCTTGGCGGTGGTGAGGCTAGAATCCAGGTTTTCCTGGTCTCCCGATCAACACCACAGCACCTTAAGCATTTGAGCCACCACTGCTTCTTCCAAACCCCAGGCAAGTAGAGTAATGAATGAATAATCTTTGGTTAGAGTTTCTAAACTTCGGTTTAGATGATTTTCTGATTAATTGTTAATCGGTTAAGTTTTATTAATCTGACTGTTTCAATTGTAAATCGTTTCCTGTGTCTGGTGTTGTTTGTAATAATAATTTCCTCACAACTGTTTTCTTTTTTTTTGCATGATCCCTTCTGCTTATGAGTTATAACCCAAGCTGATTTTCTCAGCGTGTTCATCCGAACTGTATTTATAATCTAAACATGCATCCATGTTTTCCGCCCATTGTTTTGTTATGGAGAGGAGCATATTTTTCCTGCGCCGCGGTTGAATAATTTATCAGGTAGACGCTCCTGCTGACTCTGAACTTCAAAAATCTCGTCGAGAGAGTAGCTTAGCTAATTAATTAGACATAAGCAAATTTCTCTCCAGGAGGTGCCGTGCAGGTCGGGGAAACGCGTTGGACCTCTGTGGAATCGATAATCAATTCATGGTGGCGGAAGGAGGAGGATTTGGGGGTGCAAGCATGCTGTTTGTTGAATCGCTAGAATTAACCTTTTTAAAGAGTATGTTCAATTTTTAAGGGGCAACTCGGTGGCCTAGTAGTTAAGGTTAACTCAAGGGTGCATTAGGTTGACTGGAGATTCTAAATAGCCCATAGGTGTGTGTGTGCGTGTATGCGTGTGTGTGTGTGTGTGTGTGTGTGTGGTTGTTTATGTGTGGCCCTGCGATAGACTGGCGACCAGCCTTTTGCTCTATGTGCTCTGTTGTAGACTACAAGAGAACCCTGTGACCACGAATTAGAAAATAAGCAGATTAGAAGATGACTGAATGAATGAATGAATATGTAATATTATGTATTTATTTACAGATTTGCACTATTAGAACATGGTACTCCCTGTTCCATGGAACATCATAGACACACACACACACACTTGCTCACTCTATGGAGAATTTAAAATCACCAATCAATCTAATGTACATGGAAACCGGAGTAGCCAGAGGAAAACCATGCAACCGAAGGGAGAACATACAAACTCTTCACAGAAAGACCCCTTGCACGAGCATGGACCTTCTTGCTATAACCACTACACCACCGTGCCGCCCCATTAGTATCTGTATGATTCATTAATTAAAAGTGTTTAAAAAGTTATATGTCAAAAGTACGTTTCCACACATAAAAATGGTGGATAAAAGCTTTTATAAGCTGGCAGCCTCGTTATTTTGGACCTCTGTAAATTTAAAAGCTCAAAAAATGAGAATGGAAAAACTTTAGGTCCTGAACATTCATTTAACTGTGCCACGCTCAGATGCCGAGTGCCACTCGTGAAACGCTTGATGAACATTTTTCCATCGCACAGCAAATGAAAGCTCTCGCAAGACTGGAAATGGAAACGATGCAAATGGATGTGTTAAAGGCTTCTCCTTTTTGTCTGGGGAGCAAATGAAGAGCTGTTTGGAGTTCATCCAGATGCTTTTTCTCAGTGATCCACATTGACTGATGATCCACCATGTAGATTAGCGCTAACATTATTATTACCGTTAGCGGTGAGCTAACAGAAAACTGCTAACAGCAGAAAGAAATATGACCAAATGAGTGAGACTGTAATTAGTTTTATTTCTTTTCTGCAGGGGAAAAATACATCTGGTGTTTACTGAATTTCAGAATTAATGGCTGCGCTTTGTGAAGCGATTGCAAAAAAAATTAAAAAAAATAAAACGCAGACACTCACTCCTATATTTTACCAAGAATATTTTATGACTAGAGGTTTTATGGTGAGAAACGATTCGCTATTCATAAAGTATGAACATTCAAATCAAAGATTTTATAGACGTGCCACGTTAAAGAAAAACCTTCAGACTTTGATGACCTTCACACTTTTAGGGTTGTGAATGTATCTCTAGACTTACACGGTACAGCATGGAATCAGCAAAGAAAACCAAACGACGGAATCAGTTTATCACCTATAATTATTTATCGCTAGTCTCTCTGTATTGAACTATCTCACGCAGCTCAGTGTCACCTCTGTACTTTAAAATCTGCTGCCATAGTATATCAAATCCCTTTTATTCTTTATGACAGAGAGAAATCCTTGTTTAAATTTTAGCAGAAGGGCAATGCGGTGGCGTAGTGTTTAGCACCGTCACCTCACAACAAGAAGGTCCTGTGTCTGATTCTTTCTGGAATCTTTCTGTGCAGAATTTGTTTATTGTAAACAGAGTTTATTTCGTGTAGTCCGCTTTCCTCCAGTTCCAAAAACATTTACAATAGGTGATTCTAAGTTGCCCAGAGAAGAGTATGTGTGTGTGTGTGTGTGTGTGTGTGTGTGTGTGTGTGTGTGTGTGTGTGTGTGTGTGTGTGTGTGTATAAAATTGTTCACCTGTGTGGCCCTGCAATGGACTGGTGACTTATCCAGGGTGTATCCTTACCTCTTGCCCTATGTGCACTGAGATAATCTCTAGCAAACCCCTTTGACCCTAGACCTTGAATTATGATAAAAAACAAGTTAGAAGATGAATGAATGAATTATTCTGATTGATAGCACTAAATCAGAACCGATTGTAATCCATTTGCTGTCTGAATCACACGCTTAGGCAATTTTCTTTAATAAGCGTTATTGTATTTTAACTTTTTCTATTTGCATTATTGCCTTTCTCTGTTTATACCCTAAAGTTTTAAGAAATGAGAGATCATTTACACCATGAGGTTTTGAACAAGTCATCAATTCTTCTGCTCCAGAAACAAGCTGTATCCGGACAACCATCCGCAAACAAATCCTTCATAATAAGACGAATGATCGCAACGTAGCAAGACCTAATCTCTGGTGTGATTCATGTTAAAATGATCAGCACGCTCGGCATAAATCTATCGTTAGCATTAATAACAGCCCCCGCTAATGATGCTCGCGATCGAAATCCCACAACCGCCGACACTCTTGGTGATGTATGCACTTTAGAAAACGATTTATTTGGCTCACTGTTCCAGCATCGCTGTAACAAGAGATGAGTTGCAAGAGTCACAACTTTCTGTGATCTCTCTGGGGTTAACACATCCTAGCTAGTCTTTCCAGAACCGACCTCATTTCCTGTGGGTGAAGCTTCAGATTGAGTTGAAGGGCTTCTCAAATAGTCAATACAAATATATTGGTTAAATTATAGCACCGGACATTCTCTCTCTTTTGTTCTCTCTATTTTATTTTCTTTGAGATACATACACTATTTTGCCATAGTTTTTGGACAACTGAGCATCACAAAGTCAACTTCCAGATTGCTTCCCATTTTTGCTATTGGATGAAACTCCATTCTTCTAGTAATGTTGAGCTTGAATGTGAGATATCACTTTATTCAGCTCCAACATTATTAGTCAGATCAGACACTAATGTCAGGAAAGGTGGTCTGGGGTGCAGTTGCCATTCCAGATAATGCCAAAGTGGTTCAGTGGTGTTAAGATCAGTATTTTGTGCCGATTTTGTAGGAATTTTGGTCTACTCATCCTTGCAGAATTGTTGGAATTCAGCCACATTGGAGGGTTTTCGAGCATGAACCGCCTTTTTAAGGTCATGTCACAGCATCGCAATAAGATTCAGGTCAGGACTTTGACTAGGCCACTCCAAAGTCTTCATTTTGTTTTTCTTCAGCCATTCAGTGGTGGACTTGCTGGTTGACTTGCTGGTGTGTTTTGGATCATTGTCCTACTGCGGAACTCACGTTTGCTTCAGCTTGAGGACACTAACAGATGGCTAAACATTCTCCTTCAGGAATTTTTGGTAGAAAGCAAAAACATGGTTCCATTTATCACAGCAAGTCTTCCAGGTCCTGAAGCAGAAAAACAGCCCCAGACCATCACTCTACCACCGCTATATTTTACTGTTGGTATGATGTTCTTTTTCTGAAATGCGGTGTCACTTTTACGCCAGATGTAATGCGATACACACCTCCAAAAAGTTTAACTTTTGTCTCGTCAGTCCACAGAGTATTTTCCCAAAAGTCTTGGGGATAATCAAGATGTTTTCTGGTAAAACTGAGAGGAGCCTCTATGTTCTTTTTGCTCAACAACAGTTTTCTTCTTCGAACTCAACCAAAAAAATAAAAGACTAAATGTAAGTTTCCACATTTTCTCACATTATGACCACAAACTTAAATATATTTTATTGGAATGTTTTGTGAAAGACCAACACAAAGTGGCGTACATTTGTAAAGTGGAAGGAAAATTATACATACAAATAAAAATCTGAAAAGTGCAGTGTGCAAAAGTATTCAACTCCCTTTTCTGAGTGAATCCAATTGCCTTCAGAAATTGCCTGATTATTGCTGACTGATTGGATGTTGACCTAACAACTAAATAGTCCACCTGTGTATAACTTAATCTCAGTACAGCTGTTCTGTGACGGCCTCTATGGTTTGTTAAGAGAATATTGAGGAGCAAACAGCATCATGAAGTACAAGAAACCACTAGACAGGTCAGGGATAAAGTTTAAAGCAGGATTAAGCTATAAAAAGATTTCCTACGCTTTGAACATGTCACGGACCACTGTTCAGTCCATCATCGGCAAATGGAAAGAGTATGGCACAACTGCAAACTTACGGCAACACGGTCGTCCACTTAAACTAACATGCCGAACAAGGAGAGCACTGATCAGAGATGCAGCCAAGAGACCCATGGTGACTCTGGATGAACTGCAGAGATCTACTGCTCAGTTGGGGGAATCTGTCCATAGGACAAAGATCAGACGTGCACTGCACAAATCTGGGCTTTATGGAAGAATGCAAGAAGAAAGACATTGTTAACAGAATTCCCATTTGCAGTTTGCAAGAAACCATGCGAAAACGTGTGGAAGAAGGTGATCTGGTCAGATGAGACCAAAATTTAACTTTTTGGCCTAAATACAAAATGCAGTCTGTCTGAACACACCATACTCACTGTTAAACATGGTGGTGGCAGCAAAGACAGGTCAGAGTTGATGGAAAGATGGATGTAGCCAAATACAGGACAATCTTGAAAGAAAACCAGTTGCAAAACACTTGGGACTGGGGCAGAGATTCACTTTTCAACAGGAAAATGACCCTAAACATAAAGCCAAGGATACAATGGAATGGTTTAAAATGAAATATATTCATGTGTTGGAATGGCCCAGTCAAAGTCCAGACCTAAATCTAATCGAGAATCTGTGGCAAGATTTAAAAACTGTCATTCACAAACGCTCTCCATCTAATCGGACTCATCTTGAATTGTTTTGCAAGGAACAATGGGCAAAGATTTCAGTCTCTATGTAACGGGTCTGTAATACTCGGATCCATTGTGCAGTTACTATTTTATCTTAATTAACATAAATAAGGCTTCAAACAAGGTAAACGCAAAACGAACATAAACGAAACACTCATGCATAAACAAAACAATAAGGTCATCGGCGGGAACCACAGTACCTATCTTCGAGAAGAGTGTTCATAAACAAAGTCCACGGCAGTTTCGTGCGTGCTGCTCGGATAGAGGCTAAAGCCTGTACAAAAATCAGCAAAGGCTGATGGGGCCTCAGGAAAATCAGCAAAGGGCGACGGGGCCTCGAGAAAATCAGCAAAGGCCAAAAGGGCCTCAGAAAACTCAGTGAGGGCCATAGGGGCCGAGAGAGAGCCGCGAGGGTCTGAGGGGACGCAGCAAACTCTGAGAGGCCCGAAAGAGGGGACGGAGAGGGGCCCTGAAGGGACAGAGAGGGACCCTGAATGGACAGAGAGGGACCCTGAAGGGACAGAGTCGGACCCAGAAGGGACAGAGAGGGAACCTGAAGGGACACAGAGGGACCCTGGAGGGACACAGAGGGCCCCTGAAGGAACAGAGAACACAGAAGACATCACAGGGGACACCAAAGACACAGTCAAAAGTTCGAATGATGAAGCAGATGACGACATAGATGAAAACACATCCGAGGGTGAAGAGAAGGGTGAGGACTCTGTGGAGGATGAAGAAGACTCTGTGGAGTGCCCAGATGCAGACGCTGATGAGAGCTCTGATGCAGACACTGACGAGAGCTCAGAGGGCTCTGGTGAAGCTTTTCTCCGTAGAGGGCGGCCCTGAGCGAGACCCCCGAATCCAGTTTGCTCGAGGGGCCCCAGCTGAGTATCCAGGACCTGGGACATGAAGCGGAGTCGTGGCCTTGGGGTGGCCTCAACTACTGTGAAGGGAGCCCGGTAAAAAGCTGCACTCTGGGACGCTGGGCTGGAATCCCCATTATCATGAGGAGAGACGGTGTCCTCCATACTGCTGTGAATCCGGGCAGCTTTAACCAGCGATACCTCCTCCTCGGTGCCAGGGTTAAACGCCTTTAAGAGCTGAGAGAGGAGGAAGTCATCATCCCAATTCAGTCGCAAGTTAACGTTCCATACCATGTCCACCGCTTCCAGTGCTTTCCTTCCTAAACGTAAAAAAAATAAATGTGCACTTCTTGTTTGCAGACTAAAAAGCAGTCGGGTAATTCAAAAAGTAATCGCGACACTAAGCCACGGACTGAGGGCATTTAATTGGATCACCATAAAATCGCTCAGGTACTTCTTCAGGCGAAGACGGGGCTAACAAGCGCACAGGCAGTGGGGCTAGCGGGGCGGCTAGCGGAGACAAAAAACTCCCCTGCGTGAGTACCGCTGGATTCTTAAAGGGCTAAAGCCCGTACAAAAACAATAACTCGCGACACGCATACCGTCGGTAGCTTTAAATAATGCGTCATCGCCCTGGAGCCATCTTGTTTCCAGGACGACGACGCTACGAAAGGGGTGTGGCACAGACAGCTTCCTTACACTCTAGATGTGCAAAGCTGGTAGAGACATACCCCAAAATACTTGCAGTTGTAGGGGGTTCCATAGTATTGACTCAGGGTGGCTGAATAATTTTGCAAAATGCACTTTATAGGTTTTTATTTGTAACTCTTGTATAATTTTCTTTCAACTTCACAACTATGCAACTCTGTGTTGGTCTTTCACATAATATTCCAATAAAATATATTTAGGTTTGTGTAGGTTTGTCATAATGTGAGAAAATTTAGAAAAGTTTAAGGGGTAAGAATACTTTTCCAAGACACTGTATATATAGTGTAGATACTTTCTGCTGTCTCTCTCTTTCTATGTCTTTCTCTCTATTTTTCTCTCTTTTGCTGTGTGCTTTTCTTTCTTTCTTTTTTTTCTTTTTTTCTTTTTTTCTTTCTTTCTTTCTTTCTTTCTTTCTTTCTTTCTTTCTTTCTTTCTTTCTTTCTTTCTTTTGTTTCTTACAAGGTCAGGCGCTTACCCCAGCTTGTGCTCCGTAAAAAAATCGATTGGAAGTCGTTCCAATGGGCCGCAGATTTCTACAAGCACAGTGATTTTTTTTTTAATGCATGTGAGACGAAGGCTGAATGCAATGCACATTTCACTTGTGTCTGTGAACCCACATTCCTGTTTTCAAGTAAAGTTTGCTTTCTTGTGATGTCTCGACGAAGCCTTGAGAACCTGTTTGATGAGGGTCGCATACTAATTTCAGGATCTTCTTCAGCACTCCAGGTTTGCAACATGACATTTCAGGCTGATTAAAAATGTGGCCCTGCACTAACCTTTGCGTGGCTTGAACCTCCATGTCATTGCATTAGCACTTCCATTATCATTCAGTCACATCTAATAACCACAGTTTAACTGCACTGGAATCTGAAGATGCTTAATGCATGTACAGGATAATCCGCGAAAAGCTTGTGTGAGTCCCCGAGCGGGACGAGAACTGATTCACTGCAAAAGTTTATAGGACGGAGATGACTTGAGCGCATCGCCATTATAGACACTTACATGAAACGCACAATTTATTTCTACACTCATTGAACACTGCTGAGTTCCCTTTCGATTTACATTTAACAATTCATGATGTTCCCCACAAACTGACCAAAAGTATTGGCACACCAGGTCAACAATCTTATTTTCACACGGCTGTAGGGATTTATGAAATATTATTAATATGTTTGGACACTAATATTTAGTTTAGGGGTATCCAAACTGGATACTGGAGAGTCGGTGCCCTGCAGAGCTCAGCTCTAAGTTGGCTCAACACACGTACCTGTAAATGTCTAGTAAACCTTGCAAGGTTTTCTTGAATAGTTGGTTTAGGTGTGCTTGATTAGGATTGAAGATAAAGCCTTCAGGACCCCAATCCTGCATGACTGAATTTAAGTCCAGGAATTAATTTGGCATTGAATCTTCATGGAAAATGCCTTTAGGTGGAAATAGTGTAGAGCTAGTATCCCTGCCTTACACCCTATGTGCTCTGGGATAGGCTCCAGCAGACCCCGGTGATCCCTAATTAATAAGGGATAAACAAGTTATAAGATGAATATATATATAATATATATTCATACTTATATTATATATAATATAAGTATGAATATTTCATTTTATGTTTTTTCATTTGCTTTAATGATTATGGCAGCGATAAAGCAATAATGGCTCGAAAAGATGAAAGCCTGTGTTGGCCAGTGTTAGGGTGAACCACCAAGTTTCCATCTGAATATCAAAGCGATCTTGGCCAACACAACCTTAAAAAAATTAAAGGTCAGGTGACCTCAAAAGGAATGGTGTGTGTTTATTCACTGAAGCATTTGTGACGTCTAATGACTGAGAGAAGGATCTGTCCTTGGACAGGAAATGAGAAAATCTATCTATCTGGAATAATGCGTCATTCCCTCACTCTTTTCCAGATCATTTATCTTGATTTTAAATTGAAATGTTTCATTAAACCATACAATGATTTTTTTTTTCTCTGCCGAATGATTCCTAATTTGCTCTGTTTTTTTGTTTTTTTTGTTCGTCTCTCTTGCTTATGTTAGGTCATCTCTCTCATCTGATAAAAAAAAAAGGTTTCAGTTATTGGCTGATTATTTGTGCACGAGTTTTCATGTACCGCTTCACGCTAGGCTTTTTGTACAGAATGATAATCTGTGAATGTATTAGCCAGATCTAATCCCTCCTGATGGACTTTGTATTCATGTGTGTGACCTGACTCCAAAAACACACATTTCCACCCATAATTTGTTGTGGGATTTTTTAGTGGTTTTTTTTTTCTTTCCTCCTACTGCCTCAGTCTAAAAGAGAACCTGTACATAAAGATGAGAATCCAAATTACAAGTCTCATGACTCAGTAGAGATTCTGGCTGTTCATTCCAAATACACTGTCTGGCCAAAAAAAAGGTTGCCAACAAACAAAAAAAAGTCACATACTCTAATATTACGTTGGACTGCCTTTATCTTTGATTTTGCTATGGCATTGTTTCGATAAGCTTTTGCAATGTCACTAGATTTATTTCCATCCAATGTTTCGTTAAATTTTGGATTGATGATGGTAACGTCTGAACTTCTCCAGTACATCCCAAAGATTCTCTGCAGGGTTAAGATCTGGACTCTGTGGTGGTCAATCCATGTGTAAAAATCTATTTATGTAATGACCTGGTAATTCAGTATATTCAGGTAGTCAGCTGACCTCATTTTTTGAGCACATACTGTTGCTGAACTTAAACCTAACCAGCTGCAGCATCCCCAGATCTTATGCTAAGTTAAATCAAACTCGGGACCTTCTTGTTATGAGTTGTGAGGCATTTGTGCTAACCACTACTCCACTGCGCAACCCTGTCAAGATTTTTTTGATATGACAGAAAAAAAACCTAGATAAATCAAACCCAAATTTCATTTAATAACGTCATCGTCTTAAATGTCAGCAAGCTAGCAGCCCATTTTTCAGCCAGGGTGAAATAATTAACAATCCAAAGAGATGAATTACAGCTGCAAAATCCTTCATAACAACTGATGAACTGAAATATTTATTAAAAGTTTAATTCCAACCGAAGAACCCGGATTCAAGCCAACAAAAGATGACTCTTTTTGTTCATACCAACTTATAAGTAATACAATAAGACATGACTGATATAAACCTATATAAATATCTTCAGCATTCATTCATCTAACTCACATATTCCGTAATTGATATTCACTGCAATCCACATTAGGTGAAAGGCAAGGGCACACCCCCAGACAGGTCACCAGGAACACACACAACCACCCACACTCCACACTCACTACTATGGGCAATTTCGACTCACCAATCAACCTAATGCTCATGTTTTTGGACTGTGAGAGAAAACCAGACTACCCGGAGAAAACCGAAGCAAACGCGGGTAGAACATGTAAACTCCATCCTTTCCCGGAAATCTAATCCCGGGACATTCTTGTTGTGAGGTGACCATGTTAACCCCTACGCCACCACGTTGCCCTCATAAATATTTGTAAAGGCTTATTCCAATTTCAGACTTAAGTTTACTAAACCATGTCCCCCAACCGATTATTCTGATTTAACATTGTGCTGTGAATGCTGACATAGTTGCTCTCCCCAAGCTTGCATGGGCTTTCTCCGGTTACCTACCATAGTTCAAAAACTGCCGACCTGTCCAGGGTTTACTATATGCATTGGAATATGGGTTAGGAAATGAAAATTGTACGCCTACTGCTAGTAATGTTACTGCTAACAAAACTCATCTCAAAGGGCCTCCAAAGTGAATGGCTCCTTAGAATGTTTCTAACTTTCTTCGCTTTAGCAGAGTCCCTGAGGGGGAAGAGGCAACGTTTCCAAAAGAGCAGAAAGCTGTGACATAATATTGTACCTTGCCGTATGTCACATGACAACAACAAAATGGCGGCTGTAGTGTGCTTGCATTTCATTCATACTCTCCGTATGTTCCGATATAGAATATTGTACCTACAATGCTGTTATTTCAGTTTCATCAAACCATTGTAGTTTTTGGAGAGAACAGGAAACGCTGAGGTGAGCATGCTCAGTTGGCAACGATTGGCTAGTTCACATTAGACAGATGAACAGCAATCATATTAATGCCAGCCGGCAAATACAAGACCACATAACGCGCCGCGTAAACAAAGGTTGGATTTTATAAGCCTTTAAGCAACGTTGGTCTCGACTGCAATAATGGAACCTTCCGGAAGAACTTTTCACTTCATGAACCTGAATAAATGTTTTATACGGGTGTATTTCAACAGACTTTAGCTCATCTGCAGATTGCTTTTTTTTACGTGTTGCACTGAAGTGAAAGCCTGAAATATCCCTAACCATATTAGAGATTCAAACAAAATGAAAACTTGCTGTACAACACCGACATATTGAAATCAGGCTTCACATTTGGGGTATTAGGCAGGCTTTATTTATGTATTTATTTTTCTGACCTTTCCATTCATTCATATTCTAACTTCTGCTTATTCCCTAATTCGGAGTCACAAGAGTCTGCTTGAGCCTATTTCAGAATACATAGGGTCAGAGACAGGGGTACAACATGGATAGGTCACTATTTCATTGCAGGGCCACACCTAGACAAACAACCAGACACAATTTCACTCCGTTGGCCAATTTAGCCTCACCCATCAATCTAATGTATATGTTTTTGGACTTTGGGAGGAAACCATTTTTCCCGGAGGAATCTCACACAAGCATGGGGTGTGAGGTGCCTAGACTAATCACTATGCCATTCAGTTTCACATTTAAGGAATTGATCAGATACCCTTACCAAGAGGGATATTTATTTATTTCTGTTCTTTTTTCTAACTGGGCAGTTGGCGGTCATTCTCACAGCCCTGCAGTGACTACTTGGTGGTGCTTGACTGTGATCAGATTTTTTTTTCTGAAACCAGCTTTTAATTACTCAATAAAATTGAATAATCGATGACTTTGATTTCACTTATTAACTTGAAACAAGCCAGGCAATTACATGTAAGTGTTTCGATCCGGACTGTGACTCAGACTCCTCCTGTTCTGTTCCTTCTGAATTTTTTTTTATGGTGAGGAAAACTGGCCTGTTGACCCAGACTATGCGACTGTCCAAACACTCTGGCTGACGTTCAAGAGCCGCCTCCTGAGCCGGCCTTTGAAAAGGAAGAAAATTAATAATTCAAGGTGATGTTAATCTCAGACAGGTCACCGGGTTATTTCCTAGCTGACAGAAGCTCAAATGATTATCCAGGCAGATGAGATTACTTTCTGTGCGAACGCTACGAGAGGGCCGCCGAAAGAGGAGCCCTTTTAAACTTCTCTCACTTCTTAACCACCGTCCTTAGAGAATATACAGTGAGATTCTCATCAGCAGAGGACGAATTGGTGTCAGATGAATATATCACCCCTTATTGAAATGTTTGGATAACGAGATTTTCTTTTCCTGCGGCTTCCGCATAGTTTTCTCCAAATCAACAGGCCATGTTTACAGAGTTAAAGAATAAATAATCCCACTCATTAATCAGATATGGGAAATTGGCAGGTTATTCGTTTTTAAGCAGGGCCAAGCAGACGGACTACGTGCAGGCTTTTGCTTCGGCAGCTGGCCGTCTTTACCTTTGAACCACTCCTGGCATCAAGACTAAAATCTCAGCCAAAACTGCTCTGGTCTGAAGTACACATCCTTTTATGGATATTTGTTGTTCAGTGATACCAAAAATTACTAGTGACTGAAAAAAAACGTTAATGTGCACTTTTGAAGTGCACTATTTCTTTGTCTATATGCAAAATTCAACATACAGGGGGCGTGTGCTACATCCGAATAATTCCTCTAGAACACGTGTCAAGATCCCCAATGAATTACTATTGAAACGGCCCCACTGGCCGCCCGCTGGTGTTTTGCATGCACCAACAATACATTCCCCACAATGCAACGGTAGCCCACAAACTCACTGCAGCGCAGCAAGCGGGCCTTGGCTTCATTATTCATAAGCAATCAGCAAAGCTGTTTTTCTAACAGAAACTTACAACTCCATCAATTGTCTTTTTGGGTACAAGTTTCATGTATTTTTACAGGTTTTACACTCCATTTCCATAGGAAAAACTGGAAGTGAAGGTACGGATTTGATAAACAGGTCAAATTCACGTAAAGTAATGTCTCGGAAAACTGATTTTATAATTTTTTTCATTTTCTCATTTTACTATTTGAATGCAGTGACTGGTTGGATCATAGAGCAGCACAATAATGTAGTTTCAGTTTAAAATGCATGCAATTTCATTTATCTTGATATTAAGAAACATTTTGTTTGTTTCTACTTCTTTGCCTGTTTAAAATGTTTTTCCTTGAAATTACTGACAGCTATAAGAAAATATTGCTTTACTTCTTTCTTCTCCTTTCGGCTGCTCCCATTAGGGGTCGCCACAGCGGATCGCTTTTCTCCACACTACCCTGTACTCTACATCTGCCTTTGTCACCCCAACTACCTGCATGTCTTTCCTCACCACATCCATAAACCTCCTCTTTCGTCTTCCTCTTTTCCTCCTACCCGGGACCTCCATCCTCACCATTCTTCTACCAATAAATATAAATATTTCTTTACTCATTTAATAATTAAATAATATACACTTGGTTAGGTCTTGGTTCAAAAGGTAATGTGCAATCTTATCAATATGTTATAATAAACATTGAACCAATCCGGCCCTTGCCTTGTAGCAAATTTGTTTTTTTGGCCGTCTGTGATATTTGACTTCCCTGCTCTAGAACAATATGGTGAGTTTTGTCTAGCCTGAGACCAGCCCTTGTGGCAAAGCAGTATCGGATTGATTTTTGTTATGTGTCAAAGCAGGTTGGTATGTTTTGACTGAGAAGCATTCTAAGTCTAGCTTTATCTTCACAAACGGATGTCTTCGAAAAGAGAACAGGGAAATGAAATTCGAACTAAATCCAGATGATCAAGTATAATAAATGCTCAGATTCTGTTTTACTAATCCGTTCACATCTAATCTGTCCTGGAGGCTTGAGGAAACCGGAGTACCTGAAGGAAGCCCATGCAAGTGCAGGGAGAACATCCAAACTCCACACAGAAGGACCCCTGACCTAGAAATTGAACCCTTGCTGTAGGACGACCATGCTAACCACTACACCACTGCACCACCCATAGCTACTCCACTTTTTTACATTTAGGAGATCTGCCTCTCATTGCTTAGTGTGGTACTCTATTAGCAGTCTAAGCTCAGGCACTACTGACTACAACGAGCTTGTTATGATGACATTGTATTATCTAATAGTTGCGTTCATAATAAAAATTAGATATTAACAAAACAGTATAGAAATAATCTGCAGCCATAATGAAGTGTTTGTGCGAGAAACTGTTGAGGCGAACAGACTTCTTGACCCGTGAGCAGATAGAGAGCTGGCTCCTGGACTAAAATTAGCTTTCAATAAGTCATTTCTCTACATGCTGCTGTATGATTGTGTTAGGATGCTAAATCTGCTGTTGTTGCGCTCACGCTCGTACCGTGGCGTTTATTAAGAGATGCGATACAAACTCATCTCAATATTCATATTAAATGCTAGCAAAAATTGGAGTAAAGGTGAAGTGGTTAAATTGTTGGACTGCTGCTTTGAAGATCTTAGAGTTCATTGACAACAACTACCAAGTTGCGCTTCTGGGCTTCTGTATAAAGCCCTTAACTTGTGCTTCAGCGATGAACGTCCAACATGTGACATGTGAGTCTCTATTTGTGTGTGCTTGCTTTTTGTGTGTATTTGGATAAATGCTAACATAAAAATGTTAGACCGCACAGGGCATTATAAAAAAAACTAATTTTGGCTCGGGTGGTGTAGTGGTTAGCAGTTCATTTCCCAGTCCAGAGATCTTTCTGTTCTTTTCTCCGGGTACTCCGGTTTCCTCCCATAGTCCAAACACTTGTACATTAAATTAATTAGTGGTTCTCTAGTGAGTCTGTGTAAAGTGTGTGATTGTGGTGCTTCGTCTATGTGTGTCCCTGCAATGGATTGGTGACCCACGAAAGCACAGGAAGAACAAGCAAACTCCACACAGAAAGATACCTTGCCTGGGAATAGAACTCGTGACCTCCTTGTTGTGAGGTAATCGTGCACTGCCCAAAAAATTATTTATTTAATATTAAATCTAATCAATTGCTAATGATGAAGCAGTTGTTTATTAACTTATTTAGGTTTGTTCTCTTAAGAAACATTGAATATTACTGGCGGTGACAGTGATGTACAGGAAAATGAAAAACACATCCAGTTTTAAAGGATCAAAAATGGTTCGTCTTATCCTCATAGCAACCGCCGGAGTGAAGAGGACATTATCGATCCGCTCCCCAGTTCGGCTTGACTCTTTCAACTACTTCCATCAGCTGCGGATTTAGCAAGCCTGGATCACCTCTCTCTGCTCCGCTTTCTCGCCGCACCAGCGTCCAAACCCTGCAGTAATTCTACAGTAATTCCACCTCCCACTGCACAGAGGAGATGAAAGCGAGCTATGAAATATTAATGCAACTCCGGCTAGCCCGCAATCTTGACTTCTCTAAATCTTTGCGAGCAAAGGGCAAGAATTCAGGTTGGGGAATAGCCAAGGGAGATCGATCTCCTTACGTGACAATGCATGAGGAGATAAAAGGGTTAATTTAACTGAAGGGCTGAGGCGAAAAGGTGTGAGGAGGCTCGACTGAATTAAAGGCCAAAATATTTAGTTTTTGTACTATTGGTCTCACCATAGCTTTCTATTAGAATGCAACACAAAGCTTGTGTGCCTGTGATTACGCGTGACATGTTTATCAGTATCCGAGGGTATCATTATTCTCCTGGGGAGTTAGGGATTCTGTTAACACTGACAGGTGCAGGGCAATTTTGAGATTATTTATAATGACATGTCCCTGTGTCGAGAGGAGCATCATCATCGGCAGCTGTCCTGGGGAAATGGCTTAAGGTGGAGAAAACTGTACACCTCCCTTCTTACAGATAACGCATGCCTTCGAAACAAACACTCAAAGTGGGGAAACAAAAGCAAGACAACAAAGTGAGGGTTGTGATATGAAAATGTCAAGAGGGGAGCTAATTTAAATTTACTTATCTCACAGGAAGTGCAGCAGAATCCTGGCGCATGGACCGTCTCAGCATTGCAGATGAAACTGGAAGATACAAAACAAGACTTGAGTGCAAACGATCCATTCGTGTTTGCAGAAGAACATGCAAGGACTTACCTCCAGGCCTAAATAATCAATAAAAAGTGGTTATTGAAGGTTGTAACTTTCAATGTAAAAATTAAAGAAATTTTTAAAATCATGCACTAATTAAGGGAAACACGGAGACGTAGTGGTTAGCACATTCGTATTGAAAAAAAAGGTCATGGGTTCGGTTCCCGGCCAAGGATACTTTGCATATTCTCTCCACGCTTGTGTAGATTTTCTCTGGGTACTATGGTTTCCTATTACAGTTCAAAAACATGTACATTAGGTTGATTGTGTGTGTGTGCTTGGTCGTCTATGTGTGACCCCGCGTTGAACTGGCAACCTATTCAACCTACCCTGCCTCTCACCCTATGTGCTCCACCAGACCCTGTGATCCCCAATTAGAGAATAAGCAGATTAAGATATGAATACATAAATTAATTTAGCAGTTATGGTCCTTGGTCTGGCGTCCAACAGTGGCACCTCGTATTGTGGTGTTGGGCATTGAATCCATTTCCCTCACAAACAAACTTTATTAATTTTTTCTGATTTCGGAATACAGAAAAGTGTTTTGGAAGAGAATTGTTCTACACCCTTGAATTTTTTCACAGACAGAAACAATCAACCCATGAATAAGAAAAGAACAGTGAATGTGTTCATAAAATACAGCTCAATATAATAGACAGGTGAAAGAATAAATTCACTGTAAAAAAATGTTTGTCTTAAAGGCTGCATCGTGTTTTTCTAGCTCAAGGTCATACTAGCGGCAGGTATTGAACAAAGAGCGGCCTTCAATGACGCTAACTAATTCATGCCACAAGCAATTGTTGGTCTAACAGTAAAAACAGACCTCACCTTTGTGTGCCGTCCGGCAGAAAAACAGTCAATAAAAAAATCAAATATTCCGATTACTCTGGGAGAACGAGGACAAGATCGTGAGTGCTCCTTATCTGCTCAGATCGCAGATTATATTTATATTAATACACTTTATACAAAAGTTATTTATTCATCTTCATAGACACATCACACATAAACACACGTGATTTAGAATCACCAATCAGCCTGATGTTTATGTTTTTTGGACAGCGGGATGATACCGGAGTAATCCAATTTGGCTGACTATTAATGATCGGCTTTTTGGCGAACCTTCATGTGCCGTATTTTCTGCATGCTATCTACTAGTTTGAATTGAGTAGATATTTGTTAGGGTGAACTATACAATATAAAATCATTATACAATCCCTCACAAATAAAATAATAATCTAAACAAACATGTTCTTCAGGAATTCTAGCATAAATACCTTAATTCATACATCGTCTAACCTGCTTATTCCCTAATTCGGAATCAACCTAATGTACATGTATTTTTTGGAATGTGGAAGGAAACTGGTGTACCCAGAGAAAACCCATTCACTAATAGGACATGGTAGTGGTTGTGTTTATGAATATGATTTTCCAAATTTATCTATAGTTTATTTATTCATTTATCTTCATAGACACACCACACATAAACAGACATGCTTTACAATCACCATTCAATCTAATGTACATTTTTTGCTTTTTGGACTGTGGTTGGAAAGCAGAGTACCCAGGCAAAACCAATGCAAGCTCAAGGAGAACATGCAAACTTTGCACAGAAAACCCTGACCTGGAAATCGAACCTGAGACCACTGCACCTTTTTTTTAAGGTTTTCACATTGCCAGAAAAACCAACATAGACAACACACTGAGTCTCTTGCCTTATCAACCAGAATTTGCTATATATA
>JAOTRA010000002.1:334574-344857 GCA_026260255.1 Pseudolaguvia tuberculata | reverse complement strand
TAGGATTAGTAAGGCAGAAGTGAGAGCAGCTATTAAGAGGATGAAAAGTGGAAAGGCGGTTGGACCAGATGACATTCTAATAGAAGCGTAGAGATGTTTAGGGGAGATGGCATTGGAGTTTTTGACTAAATTGTTTAACATGATTCTTGAAAGTGAGAGGATTCCTGAGGAATGGAGAAGGAGTGTTCAGGTACCAATTTTTAAGAATAAAGGAGATGTGCAGGTGTGCAGTAACTACAGGGAATCAAGCTGATGAGTCACACCATGAAGTTATGGAAAGAGTAGTGGAAGCCAGGCTGAGGGAAGACGTGCCCATCTGTGAGCAACAGTATGGTTTCATGCCAAGGAAGAGTACAACAGATGCAATCTTTGCTTTGAGGATGTTGATGGAGAAGTATAGAGAAGGCCAGAAGGAGTTGCATTGTGTGTTTGTGGATCTGGAGAAAGCGTACGACAGGGTTTTGATAGAGGAGTTTTTGGTATTGTATGAGGAAGTCAGGTGTAGCAGAGAAGTATGTAAGGGTGGTGCAGGACTTGTATGAGGACAGTGTGACAGCAGTAAGGTCTGCGGTAGGAATGTCGGACTGGTTCAAGGTGAAGGGGGGATTGCATCAAGGATCGGCTCTGAGCCCTTTCTTCTTTGCAGTGGTGATGGATAGGTTGACAGATTTGGTCAGACAGGAGTCTTGATGGATGATGATGTTTGCAGATGATATTGTTATTTGTGGTGAGAGTAGGGAGCAGGTTGAAAAGAATCTGGAAATGGAGGTATGCGCTGGAGGTATGCGCTGGAGAGAAAGGGAATGAAAGAGAGCAGGAGTAAGACTGAGTACATGTGTGTGAATGAGAGGGTAGGCAATGGAGTGGTGAGGTTGCAGGGCCAAGTGGTAGTGAAGGTGGAAGAGTTTAAGTACCTGGGTTCAACAGTGCAAAGGAATGGAGAGTGCGTTAGAGAAGAAAAGAGTTCAGGCAGTGTGGAGCGGATGGAGAAGACTGGCAGGAGTGATTTGTGTTAGACAAGTTTCGTCAAGAGTGAAAGGGAAAGTTCATAGGACTGTAGTGAGACCAGCAATGTTGTACGGTTTAGAAACAGTGGCATTGTCAAAAAGACAGGAGGCGGAGCTGGAGGTGGCAGAGTTGAAGATGCTGAGATTTTCATTGGGTGTGACTAGGATGGACATGATTAGAAATGAGTTTATTAGAGGGACAGCGCATGTAGTATGTCTTGGAGACAAGGTGATGGAGGCTCGGTTGAGATGGTTTGGACATGTGCAGAGGGACATGCAGTATATTGGTAGGAGAATGCTGAGGATGGAGGTCCCAGGTAGGAGGAAAAGAGGAATACCAAAGAGGAGGTTTATGGATGTGGTGAAGGAAGATATGCAGGTAGTTGGGGTGAAAGAGGCAGATGTAGAGGACAGGGAAGTATGAGACAAGTGATCCGCTGTGGCGACCCCTAACGGTTGCAGCCGAAAGGAGAAGATTGATAGGACAAAAAGACACTATGGGTGGGACCAGAATGTACCTGAGTAAGGAATTTGAACCTGGGTGCCAGAGCACAGCAATTGCTAACTGCCATAAATGTAAGTGCTTCACATAAGGACATCTGCCAAATGCCATAAATGAATGTTATTGCAGCCGATTGGTGGATTTTACATTTAAAGATGTAGACAAAAGGAACGAGGATCATCTAACCGTGTCCTTGGTTGATAGAACATTTTACAACATCCAAAGAATGATCTGGAAATATTTTTCCAAGTCGTTGAACATTTTCCAGACATAACTGGCTCCTATGATTGTTGTTTTATACCAAGCTTTTATTCATGGATGAGCAAATGCTAAATCCTATTTAGTGCATGATGAAATAATGGAGCTTTAATAGTTCATTATTCACTTGAATGATATCAGAATGAGCACAAGAATATTCTAGAAATTCACCCACTCATATAATGACAAATGTTTAGTGACAAAATGGACAGGATTCAGATCAGGGCTTTAATGCTCGGTGGTTATGAATAAAGATACTTTAATTAGCAGTTTTTGTAAATCGTGTAAGGATCAATTCCCTCAGTAAAAACTCATTAACAACTTAAAAAGGACACCGGTCACCATGACGGGACCACCTTTTTGGGTTTTATTTCCAAATACGATAGCATTCTGTTAATATTCTGGATGAAAAGTAGGTATCAGTAGGAAGTAGAGGAGAGTGTGAAACCTACAGGAAACAATTTTGTTATTACTAAATAATAGTAACATTTTGCATGCTTGATGTGATTAAATTATGGTGTAAGGCGCCGAACTGGGCTCCACCCCTCGCTCGGCATCAGCAGATTAGGCTCTGCCCCCATACAGCGTCAACTGATGAGGCTCCGCCTCCACGCTGCATCAGTTGTCACAACATTACGGACATGTTTGGCGTCATCGTCCTGGCAACTAGGTTACCAGGGCGATGACGTATTATTTAAAATGACGCGCCAGTAAGCTCAGGTGTGGGTTATTGGCAATGTACGGTGTGTTTTTAGATGTGTGTTTTGGCTATCTTGGACTTTGGAACTTTGAGACTCTGGATTATTCGATGTATATATATTCTCGTTTTGTATTCTGTGTCACCGTGTGTTCTCGTCATTTTGTTTTGTTTTGTTTACGTGTTCACTTCCGTATCACTGTATATTTTCCTTCACTCTCACCATTATAAATAAACGTTCACCCTTCACTGCAACATGGATCCGGCTTTCTTCTCTGTGCTCACGGCGTTACAGAATAACTCACCTACTGCGGATCCAGCGGGAAGGAATATGGTACTGGACTCTTTTATCAAACCGTTTAGCCCTGACTTTTTGTCGGCGCATCTAGCATTGCTAGCCTTAGCATTCAATGCTACTGAGGCTAACCTGCTATCTTGTTTCACACTCTAGCCGTCTGAGCGCTAACCTAACCGGACAACCTCCTAGCTAGCTTGCTAGCACCAGCGGGTAAGTGCCGGAAACCCCCGAATAGATTCAGCGGCAAGCAGGAACGTTGTCTGCCATTCAACGCACAGTGTCGCCGCTACTTTTCACTCGCTCATTTGTTCCCGACGGAAAAAACTAAATGGGAGGTTTTTTTACTTTTGTTGAGCGATGAGGCATTAATGGCGATAGCATCAGTATGGGATGTATACCGGCAACAACCCGTGGACATTTTCCGCTTCCTGCACTGGGTTTCTGAGACCTTTTATGGACCTATCGAGCCCTCTGTGTCTGCATCAGAGCCCTCTGTGTCTGCATCAGAGTCCTCTGAGTCTGCAACAGAGCCCACTGTGTCTGCATCAGAGCTCACTGTGTTTTCACCAGGCTGCATGGAGGACACCTACTCTCTGTGTGCTAGGGAGGTTCACATCTTGTCTGTCCTGCTCGATGATTGCTACAGTGGTCCTGTCAAGGTGATGGAGGCTACACCAGGGCTGTGACCCTGCCTGGTGTCACATGTACTGGACGTGCAGTTGGGGTCCCATAAGCGAACTGGATTGTCCGGTCCAGCGATGGGTCTCAATCGGCTGGGAACGTCTTCACCAGAACCCTCTGCGTCTTCACCGGAGCCCTATGCATCTTCGGGAGTGTCTTCATCAGAGTCTTCGTCTTCGCCAGAGTCTTCATCTTCCACTTCGTCTTCATCTTCATTTTCATCTTCGTGTTCGTCAGCGTCTGCATCTGAGCCTTTGTCAGCGTCTGCATCTGAGCCTTCGTCAGTGTCTGCATCTGAGCCTTCGTCAGCATCTTCACCAGAACTTTTGTCTGTGCTTCCTTTTGAGTCCCCTGTGCTTCTTTTTGAGTCCCCTGTGCTACCTTCTGGGTCCAATGTGTTCCCTTCGGTCGCTTCGTTCTATTCAGAGTTCCCTTCGGTCCCTCCGTTCCCTTCAGAGTTCCCTTCGGTCCCTTAGTTTCCTACAGAGCTCCCTTTGGTCCCTCTTGAATCCCACTCGGTCCCTCTTGAGTCCTATTTGGTCCCTCCAGAGTTCTCTTTGGTCCCTTCAGTCCCTCCGGAGTTCCGCTCGGTCCCCTCAGAGTTCCCTTTGGTCCCTACAGAGGTCCCCTTGGTCCCTTTAGAGTTCCCCTCGGCCCCCTCATAGTTCCCTTAGTTCCCTTTGGTCCACTCAGAGTTCCCTTCGGTCCCTTCAGAGTTCCCTTCGGTCCCCTCAGAGTTCCCTTCAGTACTCTCAAAGTTTCCTTAGGTCCCTTTGGTCCCTTCAGCGTTCCCTTTGGTCCCTTTGGTCCCCTCAGAGTTCCCTTTGGTCCCCTCAGAGTTCCCTTTGGTCCTCTCAGAGGTCCCTTTGGTCCCCTCAGAGTTCCCTTCAGTCCCTTTGGTCCCCTCAGAGTTCCCTTCGGTCTCTTTGGTCCCCACAGAGTTCCCTCAGAGTTTCCCTTGGTCCCTCCAGTCCCTCCAGAGTCCCCCTCGGTCCCTCTGGACCCTCCAGAGTCCCCTTTGGTCCCTCTGGACCCTCCAGAGTTTCCCTTGGTCCCTCCGGTTCCTCCAGAGTTTCCTTCAGTCCCTCTGGTCCCTCCAGAGTTTCCCTTGGTCCCTCCGGTCCCTCCAAAGTACCTCTCGGTCCCTCGGTATCTCCAAATTACCCCTCGGTCCCTTTGGTCCCTCCAGAGGCCCTTTTAGCCTTTCCAGAGTTCCCTGAGGCCCCTTTAATCCCTTTGGTTCCTCAGGAGTTGTCAGAGGTCCCTCCTGTCCCTCCTGGTTTCCCTCCTGTCCCTCCTGGGTTCCCTTCGTGGCATTTTGAGTTCCCTTCGTGGCCTTTTGAATTCCCTTCATGGCCTTTCGATTTCCCTTTGTGGCTTTTCGAGTTCCCTTCATGGCCTTTTGAGTTCCCTTTGTGGCCTTTCGAGTTCCCTTCGCGGCCTTTCGAGTTCCCTTCGCGGCCTTTCGCGTTCCCTTTGTGGCCTTTCGAGTTTCCTTCATGGCCTTCCGGTTTCTCTCAGTGGCCTTCAGGTTTCCCTCAGTGGCCCTCATGTTTCCCTCAGTGGCCTTCAGGTTCCCCTCAGTTGTCTTCTGGTGTCCCTCAGTGACCTTCAGGTGTCCCTCTGCAGCCTTCAGGTTTCCCTCCGCGGCCTTCAGGTTTCCCTACGCGGTCCTTAGAGTTCACTACTTCACCATCTGATTTACTTGAGGGCGAGACTTAGGATCCGCATCACGTCCTTATGGAGGCCTGGAAGCCTCGCCCTGGTCACACCCCACTCTGTTTATGGAGTGTACAGGCTCCTGGACCCTTTACTATCCCTTTTGCACAGGGGGCAGACTGTGAGGCAATTGGCGTTTTCTTTTGGGGGTCTTTTCCTTTTTTTGTATGGGGATTTTTTTGGGGGGGGCTGCACCTTGCAGGACTCCAGAAGGTGTCCTCTAGAGGAGGGGGTTCTGTTAGGTGGTAAACTGGGCTCCGCCCCTCGCGCGGCGTCAGCAGACGAGGCTCCGCCCACATACAGCGTCAACTGATGAGGCTCCGCACCCACGCTGCATTAGCTGTCACAACATTACGGACATGTTTGGTGTCGACGTCCTTGCAACTAGGTTACCAGGGCGATGACGTAATATTTAAGGTAACGCGCCAATAAGCTCAGGTGTGGGTTATTGGCAATGTACGGTGTGTTTTTGGATGTGTGCGTTTTGGCTATCTTGGACTTTGGAACTTTGAGACTCTGGATTATTCGATGTATATATATTCTCGTTTTGTATTTTGTGTCACCGTGTGTTCTCGTCGTTTTGTTTTGTTTACGTGTTCACTTCCGTATCACTGTATATATTCCTGCACTCTCACCATTATAAATAAACGTTCACTCTTCACTGCAATATGGATCCAGCTTTCTTCTCTGTGCTCACGGCGTTACAGATGGACAATTAAACTTTAAAGTTTTAACTTAAAATGTGTACATAAACAGATCTAAACTGATTTTATTTTTCTCTCTTTGTTCCTTGTTATTTATTATTGTAAGGACTGATATTCTGGAGGACCGCCTGCAGAGGGCGCCCTCGCCCGAGTTTTAGCAGACTGCTTCCTGTTACTGTCATTAGGGCGTGGCCCACCTATTTAAGCAGGTGGTTTAGCAAAGAACAATTGCGAAGTATTGTTGCCCTAGGCCTTACTAAGCGACTTATGAACTTTGATTTGGATTGTGCTTTGGTACTTGACCTTTTTGCTCGTTTTTTGACTACTCTCTTTGGATCTCGTGTTTTGGATTTGTCTGCCCTTCTATCTGATTATTCTAATAAATACCCATTTATCTCTGCATCATGGATTCCACCCTTCGTGTGTCTGGTGATTTCTTACAATTATGCATGTACAATTAACTTGCTCACAGGGAGCAGCACATATCATTGTGTGAAAAAAGCTGAAAAGAAAAACATTATTCTTTTGTGTAAATCGTTCTGTATGTATGAAACGTCAACTTTTTAGTATCTCTTCTTTCCTGCCATGACTTCACTGATTGTCGTTTACATAATTAGCTGTCTTTTTTAAGAAAGAAATGCAAGTACAGGCTGTTGTGGCCATAACTGTTTATTACTAGGACAATAAATGTAAAACCTTTAACTAGAAATAGATCTGCTGAGATTCTTTAAGTAAAATAAATAAAATGTGTGATGAAGGATATGCTTCTGGGAAATGACAGCCAGGTTTTTATTTCTTCCAAATTTTGATCTTTGTTTTTAGAAGTTTTTGTATTAAATCTGCTCAGTACTTTTGCTTGGTCATCATCCAAAACTGCAGCTTGCTAACTGGACCACCACTGACATTAAGGATTAATGATTATCATCGTTATCTGTAGAAGGGCTGTGACCGTTCATTGCCAAAGTCAACATTCAAGACCAGCTCTTCTAACAATAACACCACCGCACCGCTTGCCTCCAAAGCCAATACCATCCTAAAGGCGCTCATTTCCTGTAATCTTCTGAACAAACATCGTATTTCATGCTGTGTGTAACCAGCCATCAAATGTCAAAACCACCATCCGGGCCCAAACCCATGGGACCTCTGAAACGTCTGGTTGTTTGTTCATACAACCTATACAACAATACAACCTAAATACAAATACACAGACAAAGAGAAAAATAATAAAGACCACAAAACGACGAGAAACTCGATCCGGGCATGGCTGAGCCAGACCTCGGCGAACGCAGGCACGTAACACCAGGCGCAAGAAAATGAGTGTTTAATAGCATGAAAATGAGTAAGGAAATAAATAACAGACACCGACTGAGGACTGTGTCACATATCGGGGTCACAGAACAGACGAGACATTCAGAGCTGAGCTTGTTTCCATGTGGGAGTGCGAGCAGAGCTCTGACTCACAGGCTCAGACGTCGTGGCGAGCCAGTCAGGAAAAAAATGGCTGTCTGTTTGGAGGTTATCAAAGCTCTTTTCATTTGCCTGTTAAATAATGAATACACACTGATACTTAATCTGTCAATTCCCTCAGATACATTATTCAAAAGAACAAACAATGTCTCAGGCAGCTGCCCACCTGGCCAGCAGAGGATTAGATTCAATGGCACATACACACATATGCACAGCACTACAAGGAATATTTTAAGAAGCTACAGTTAACATGCAGAGAACCTGAGGTACACATTATCATTTATAGGCAGTGCTTTAAACACACAACAGGAGGTCTTGTCTCCATGGTAGCTTTTGTGTTGGTCAGAGGGCGTATGACTAACATAAACAATAAAGCAACCCTTCACAGATTTGTTTCTTTAGCGTTATGTTTTGGTACATGCACAATCATCAAATCCATAGTAGTAGTTATAAAATTCATGCAAATATTGTTCAACACGCAAAAACTGTAAGACATAACAAATCAAATACTTATTAACCTTAAAAAAAATAATTCATTCATTCATTCGTTCATTCATTCATTCATTCATTCATTCATTCGTCTTCTTACCCACTTATTCCCCAATTAGGGGTCACGGGAGTCTGGAGCCTATTCCAGCGCAGATAGGGCGAGAGGCAGGGCACACCTTGGACAGTATGCCAGTTCATCACAGGGCACACATAGACGAAAAACCACTCACACATACATTCACTCCTATGGATAATTTTGACTTACCAATTAACCTAATGTACAGTGGGAGGAAACCGGAGTACCCAGAGGAAACCCACGCAAGCACAGAGAGAGCATGCTAACTGAGCACAGAAAGATCCCCGACCCGGGAGTCAAACCCAGTATTTTCTTCTTGTAAGGCAAGCATGCTAAGCCCTACACCACCGTGCCGCCCCTAAAACATTCATCTAAAAGAAAAATAAATCAATTTTGGCTGCTCCGGTTAGGAGTCGCCACAGCAGATCACTCTTTTCCACACTACTCTGTCCTCTACATCTGCCTCTTTCACTACAACTATCTGCATGTCTTCCCTCACCACATCCATAAACTTCTTCTTTGGTCTTCCTCTTTTATTCCTGCCTGGTACCTTTATCCTCAGCATTCTTCTACCAATATACTGCATGTCCCAACTCTGACCATTTCAATTTAGTTTTCCTCAACTTGTCTCCAAAACATCCTTCATGTGCCGTTCCTCTAATAAACTCATTTCTAATCCTGTCCATCCTCGTCAATCCCAATGAAAATCCATCTTCAAAGAAATATTTTTAAACATATATAGATAATTAAAATTGTGATACATAAACTACAACAGAAATTAAATAAACTGATATTTAAAAAAACATCTTTCGAGCATCACAGAATAAAGAAATAACCATGTATTATATTATTGTAACAAAATATAATTTATGTCAAAGTTTTAAAATAATACATTCTAGTATTATCCTATTGTTTAATCGTTTATATATTATTCAATAACATTGAATAAAAAAAGATATATATAAATCTTAACCTTGGGATGGCTAAACTTTGTCAGTTTTATAATATATGAAAAAATAGCAAATATTAAACAAAGCTTTGAAAACCCGTTCTTTCATGTACCATATACTTCTATCATATTCTTTCCCTAAACCTTTTTTTTCTTTGCTTTCTCACAGTCTCCCAGACTGCAGAGTGACACATGACCCCTGACCCTTGAGCATTGCTCAGGCTGTGAGAATCCGGCTGCTGCACAGAAGTGAGAACAGCATGAGTTCCGCCACATATGTGTCAAGAGGGGAGAACAGTATGGGCGTGAACTCCCTGCAATGTTGTTTTGGCTACCGCTCAACACCTTGGATGTCTTTTGGCACACAGAGTGAGACTCTGGCGACATATTGGCTGGGTCACCGATAGACTTTACACAGACGGCATATTTTCGGGTCTAAAATGAGAAAGTGGTAGCACAGGGGTTCAGGTGTTGGCCTGCTAATCGGAGGATTGTTGGTCCAATTCCCTGGACCACCAAGCTGGTACTGCTGGCCTCATTCATATACCAATGCCAATAAAAAGTTGCTAGTTCTTCAGAAAGGGCATTTATTTCCTTCTTTCTATAAAATAACCAAGCAGAAGAGATTCTTCGATGGGAGCACTGACATGTTTGAGTTATCTTATGGAAGAACCATTTTTGTTTCTATTGATTCATCATCAAAGGCTAAATAAATTCAGTACGATGCAGTTTCCTGTCCTCCTCGCTTAAGCTGTTGCCTCGGTCTTCCATTAACATGTATCGATCCACAAATTAAAATATCACAAATCAAATCTCCAGAACTGCTTCCCTGCTCCACTAACCCTCCCAAACAGCCAATCGATAAGAAATAAATTCAGGAGTGACTGCGTTTGTCTCCACATTGTGAAATATGCTTGTCACTCAATCTGATTAATTAGCTTACCGTTACTGCAGTCTAATGACGGTGTATAGCTTTAGTGAAAGTTTCAGAGCAGAAACTTTGCATCAGATGAAATGTTGCTCGTCTCTGGGTTCCAACTCTGATATTTTCACCCTGGTCTGACTGTAATGTCAGACGTGGCCTTTGCCAAGCTGCCCGGAGGTTTTTGTTAGTTTTTTGATAAAGTATACAAGTATTTTTTTACAATTATTATTTAAATATACATTATATGATGAATTTCCTTGATTGTTTCCCCCCCCCCCCATGTTTTCAAATTCCTCAACAGTCCGCCAACATTCCAAAAAGTTTTATATGAATCATCTAAATGTGTTATACTGTAGGGTGGCGTTGCTTGGATTTTCCTCGTGTACTCTGGTTTCCTTCCACAGTCCATATATATTAGGTTGATTAGTCTAAATCGCTCGTGTGTGTGTGTGTGTGTGTGTGTGTGTGTGTGTGTGTGTGTGTGTGTGTGTGTGTGTGTGTGTGTGTGTGT
>JAOTRA010000002.1:312210-324203 GCA_026260255.1 Pseudolaguvia tuberculata | reverse complement strand
TGTGTGTGTGTGTGTGTGTGTGTGTTTGTGTGTGTGTGTGTGTGTGTGTGTGTGTGTGTGTGTGTGTGTGTGTGTGATTTGCACCCACTAATTTGCACCCATTTGGCACCTCATTCAGGATGTCATCCAAACTACACTTTCTTTCAATGTTATTTATTTGTTTATTATTATTATTATTATTGTTGTTGTTGTTGTAATCATTATTATTCATACCTCTGCTATGTCCTGGTCAAGCATATGCAATCCCTCGCTACTCAACAGTGACACTAGTGGTCAAAAAAGTTACATTGGCCGTTTTGCTTTATATTTTTGGGGAATGTTAAGTGAACTTTGTAAAACACCTCGAATGCATCCCTTCAGCGCTAGTTTTTAAAAACAAATCTTAATTATTTATTTCTCTTTGTTACTTTTATGGAACAAAGTATTTACAAAATACTCATTTGAAAGCTCCTGCGTGGTCTTTCGCTCATGATGAACCGAATTCGCCCGATTGACTCGTAATAAAGAATCGAACAGGAACCGAATCTTCTAATCGAATCACTCGTAGCTAGATTAAGGCTGGAGCAGCAGGACACGAGCGCGCACACAGTCTCCAATACATTCACACACACGCGCACACACGCTCATATACACACAAGCGCGCGCGCACAGGAACGGACAGTCGGGCGCGTTTCGGCACTATGCTGCGCCCGAGCGCGACATCGAACAACGGACGACTTTCTTTCTTTCAGTCCTTCTTTCTTTCTTAATTCTTTTTTTTGTTTAAACATCTGCACCGTGGATAAAACTAAATGATGTACGTTTTCCGAAAAGGGACAAACACAGGAGGGCGTACGCTGCACGCAACACACGCCAAAACGCGTGAAAAGACTTTACAGCAGATCTAAAAAAAAAAGAATCAATCTACTTTACTGGATTTTATTCTCAGAGTTCCACTACGCCATCCTAGAAACTCCTGCAGGAAAATCCTTCACCCTTACCTGCTCTTGAACATTATCCTGATCGTGGATAAAACCTGCACTGTGTGTATGGTTGTGTATATATGTGTGTGTGTGTGCGCGCGCGCACGCATGTATATGTGTATATTTAATTGACGGCATCCCTATTTCTGGAGAGGTTAAAAAAATTGGAGCTTGGAGAAGGTTTAAAAAACCTCCCTTTGTGCAGGTAAAAACATTTAATGTCTTTTTATTGAAATGTATTTTTTTAAAGAAATTACTCCAAACTTTTATCTGCATCGAGTTTACAATTAGGATGATATTAAGTCTTTCCAGTCTAAGCACTTAAGTGAAGTTCCATCCAGTCAAAGCTGAATTCAATTCATGAGTCGCTTTAATAGCTTTAGATGTCTGATAAACACACTGCAACTCCATCAGCTGTATTTCTACCTCTATTTCAGACCTATGCTTACAAGAAAGAGGGTTCAACTCCTCATATAGACTGCAGGGAGCCTATAGGCACAGCAGCAAAAAATTAGTTGTTGGAGCAAAATTATAGAATCTGAAAAAGAAGTGTACAATGTTTGTCAGCATGCATAATGTATTGCATGTTATTGCATGGGATACAATATAAAGTGGTCCAAAATGCATGCATTTTATTACATATTACATCTCTTCAGTGAGCATTCATGCACAAATGTTGATGAATAAATCCTTTCATACTTTTAAAATATTGCTCTCTTTGGATATACAGTACAAGTGTTAGAGAATTGTTTATATTCAATATATGGCAGTCTAAAATCATTAATTCCTTTATTAATGTCGCAAAAAAATAAAAGCCCACAAAATATTACAAGCTATATTTTATTTTATTTAAATAGTGACTAGCACAAATATCGACTCGAACAGATCAATCCGGAGCAGAAACATAATTAAATGTTTATTTTGCGCCAAAAAGACCCAGCAGTCATTTTGGTTAATTATTCATCAGTTGACCAAATTAGTTTTCTTTCTTTTTTTTTATTTCAAGAATGTATTAATTCTGTAAATAAATTTATGTAATTAGGTTATGTTTTTAGCATGCCAAGCAAACCCCCACCCCACCCCCAGAATTCGATGTAGCAAGCCAAGCAGTTTCTTTTAAATCTGCCCCCCCTTGCTTTGTTAGTTAAAGATGTAACCCATGTGATGATTTTAATAACACTTGGTGTTTATTGACAGCAAAGCTGTGCTTGTGCTGGAAAAAAAAAGGTACATCTGTGCTTCTGGATTTTTAACAGGATGTCCAACGCATTGATTTAAAGTAAGCAGTCTTACTGGTCCCCCCCAGGCCTGGAATCATTACCACTGAAAGAGTGAGCTTAGTGTCCGGTCATTGAAATACAGACCTGTCGGTCAGGGTGGCATTTGATAGATTAACTCGGTGCCCTTATGAATGTGCACTAGTACGATCTAGTATACAGACGATGTGCAAACAGTTTCTTTATTCATAAATATTTTTTTCCCCATCTCATGAAAAGCAAATAAGTCCTGATTAAACTTTAGTTTAGCCATATTTACAAAGCAATCCTTCAAAATCTTATTGTGGTGTATATTTAATACTGATGAATTGTTAAAATGCCCTGATGTTATCATTTTATCCTTATCTACACTTCAGTCGGCTCATAAATCACTAGCATAATGTTGCAGGTCTCTGAAGAGAACACTTATCTATTTTGTGTTAATGCAGGAAAATGGACCCGAATGCCCCATGCGAGCAAAACCTTGTCATTCAGAGAGCAGGTGGCTGTGACCAGAGAGGAGCTCGTCAGTGACAAAGCTGCCGAACGTTCTGTTTTGGTCCACATACTGTAAACCGGCCTTCTCCCGAAGAAAATGTGATGAGCTTGGCTATCGCTCTCAACCCAAGCATGAATGGAGGCAAGCAAGGGAGGCACGCAAGCTAATGAGACCATTGGTTATGTGTTGGGGGGGGCTTAGGAGAGCCAATTACAGAAGGATTACACACTTTTCTCCGGCATAGCTCTGCCCTGGCAAACTTGAAGGGCCGTTAAAAACTTTGTGGAATTTACTCATTTTTTTTGCTTTATCCTTGCGGCCTCTCTCTGGGCTAATTGTGTTTTCTTACCCACCAAATATGGAGATACAAATACGAATATGGAATAAAGATGCGATGATCTTCATTAGACCATGGATACCAATCCTCCTCGGCCTTCACATGCAGTTCTCCTGGGCCACAACCTGCCCAGATGAGTGCCGCTGTGACAGGACCTTTGTATACTGCAATGAAAGGAGCCTAACATCAGTGCCTCTGGGGATAGGTGAGGGTTACAAGACTCTTTACCTCCACAACAACCAAATCAACAATGCTGGATTTCCAGCTGAGCTGCACAGCGTTGCTTCGGTAGAGACAGTGTATCTATACGGCAACCAATTGGATGAGTTCCCAATCAACCTGCCTAAAAACACTAGGGTGCTCCACCTGCAGGAGAATAACATTCAGACAGTGTCACGGGTGGCGCTGGCCCAGCTCCTTCACCTTGAGGAGCTCTATCTGGATGACAACTCTATCTCTACAGTGGGTGTGGAGGAAGGAGCGTTCAGGGAAGCCATCAGTCTCAAAAGCCTTTTCCTAACCAAGAACCATCTCAGCAGCGTGCCTATCGGACTTCCTGAGGAGCTCAAGGAACTGCGGTTAGACGAAAACCGAATAGCTCTCATCAGTGAAGATGCCTTTGAGAATGTAACGGGGCTTGAGCAGCTCCTTTTAGATGGAAACTTGCTGACAGATGAAGGCCTTTCCCCAGGAGCTTTCCAGGGTTTAGTTAACCTTAAAACTCTGTCCATGGCACGCAATTCCTTGACCATCCCTCCTCCTAACCTACCCACCCAGTGTTTAGTCAAACTCAATTTCCAGGATAATCTGATGACTGAGATCCCTCTGACAGCCTTTTATGGCCTGCACCACCTTGAGAAACTGGATCTTTCCAACAACCAGCTTCAGTTTCTCACACAGGGGGTTTTTGACAGCCTCCTTAGCCTGAGACAGCTCACTGTTCGAAACAATCTTTGGCTCTGTGACTGCAACATTAAATGGGTCATATTGTGGTTAAAATCCTTGCCATCCTCGCTCAATGTCCGTGGTTTTATGTGCCAGAAACCAGAGAGTGTTCGTGGTATGGTAATCAGAGAGCTGAACTTGGAGATGATCCATTGTCCAAGCACTCCAGCCATAGTACCACAATCAACTCAGCAGCCCACGCACTCCTCTATACCCACTGCTGAGTCAGCTAGAGAAACTGACTTTTTAACCCCAAATTATTCCCATACTCCCAGCTCTGCACATGCACCACCTGTTATCCCAACTGAGCACAGAGAAGAGGAACCAAGGACAGAGGTCCCTGAGGATCCTGTGCAGGAATCGCTACGGGTTTCTTTCATTGTCCTTAACAGCACTTGCATCCAGGTGAAGTGGATATCTACTTTTACCGTCACGGCGTACAAGGTGACCTGGGTCAAGATGGGTCACAGTTTAATCGGAGACCCTATGCAGGAGACAATGGTTGACGGTGAGCAACAGAGAATCCACCTAACCAACTTAAATCCCAAATCCATCTACCGAATTTGTGTGGATCCTTTGGATGCGTTCAACAATTACAACACAGGAGAAGACACTATCTGTTCTGAGGTAATGACCAAACCAGCCTCCTACGACGAAAAGCCAGAGCAGGCGAGCCGACAAGACATCGGATCATCCCTGCTTATGGCTGGCGTGATTGGAGGGGCAGTGTTTGTCGTCTTAGTCCTGCTGCTTAGCATTTTTTGCTGGCATACGCACAAGAAGGGACGGTCATCCTCATCCAAATGGAAATATAACCGAGGCAGAAGGAAAGATGATTACTGCGAAGCAGGCACAAAAAAGGATAATTCCATCCTGGAGATGACTGAGACTAGCTTTCAGATCATTTCTTTAAATAACCAACAGCTCCTTAAAGGGGACTACAGAATTCAGCCTATTTACACTACTAATGGAGACCTTGGTTACAGAGACTGCCACATGGCCAACAACAATAGCTGCTACAGCAAGAATAGTGTCCCAGTCTCTAACCCTTGTCCTACATGATGGTTTTCGAAAGGTATCCATCCCTTTGTATTGAAAAGAAATTGACTTAAATACGCTGTACAGTATATATTTCAAAGTATAAAAAAGACTGTAAATGCTGTAATTTATACCTATCAGTGATCTCGCCTTCTTTTGTATTTCGAGTAAAATGCAAAAACGATTTATGACGTGTTAGTTTCTCCGCTTGTATCACTACTGCGCTCTTAAGGAATCTGTCTGGTTATCATAAACAGGAGTCATGTATGCAGATAATTGTTTACATTTGCAGTGCACAAAAATCACAGAAAGTGCCCAGAAATATATCAACGATTATCTAGAATAGGGGAGGTAAAATGGTTAATAAGGGTCCGCTTGCAAGTGGGTATGACCGAGAAACAGATCTCCAATATTGAGGAGTGTCGTTTGTTTCTTTCGTTGTACCATGAGCCAACATCTTTGCCTTTTTTTGTTGTTTTCCTGATGTCAATCAGCACCTTTTTTCAAGCTAGTAATCTGACTTCCTGATCCTGCAGTTCAGGTTAAACGGGTTACGGCTAGAAGCTAAGTAGAAAATATGCCTAAATTTATTTTAAGTTGAAGGAAGGAGAAAAAAGCAGTGTGGAGACAAAAGGTGTACTTTATCTTTGTACATGAACAAAAATGTATTCCATTGTGAAATTCACAACCACAACGTTTAAATTAGCGCACACTAGCATTTCCGCTGCACAGCTCCTGGTAAGGAAGACTGATGATAATTATCTATTATCTTTCTGCTTCTGGAGGCAAATTTCCTCACTTACAGCTCTTTGTGTATTTTTTATTTATTTATTTTTTTCCAGACTAAATCGTCCAGGTAATAGTGTCTCATTAGAAGCATTAGACTGGAATATCGAATCAGATCAGGAAGATTCATAACTCCAAAGGGTTCTTCTTTTTAATTGTCTTGCTCTGCAAACAACTCTGTGAAACATAAATATCCCAACTATCTCTATCAGATATTGTTTCTTTGCATATAACCATGCATTATTTCCAAGAATATCAATAAACGTTGTCACAATGTTGACTAGAAAAAGTATTTCCTTATCAGCTAAACTTCATTCTGAGGCACTGAATTTTTTTTCATGCATCTGCTCGACTGTTCTGATTGAAGCCGTAATATGTCATATTCTAAGAGACGCACCTCACACACATGCTAATATTAATGTCTATAGATTAGTGAGTGGTAAATCTGTGGTTCTTTGGTGGGGGGTTGGGGTTAAATGGTACAATCCTATTGCATTAGATAATTTTAGTCCATGATCTTTCAGTTTAACAGATAACAAACACATTTGTAATTCATACTTGACAGAAACGAACAAGTTTCACTGATTGGCCTTCAGCAGCTGATCAGTAATGAGACAGGGATACTGGACACAGGTGAAGAATTTCCTACCAATTTGGCTTACAGTGCAGCAATATTGAAACACGAAATGCAGGAGGTAGATAAAATATTTTCTTTGTAAAAATGTTCTTAGAAAATTGGTTGCAATTATAAAAATAATTTCATGTAAGTTTTTTTTTTTTTAATCATTGGTGTAATTATTCCTTCTCAGTATAAAAGCATAGAGAGAGAGAGAGCAGATGTTGCTAGACATGTTATGCCACTGGGTGGTTGTTGTTGTTGTTGTTGTTGTTGCTCTTGTTTGAAGAATTGCATTATTAGTTTGGCTCCACAAAGTACGAGTCATGTCATTTCACAGCTAATAACTTGCACACAATAAATAACCCAATAAACCCACCAGCACGCCACCGACACATACCCAGCATTTCCTTGTCGGTGCGACCTTTTCCATCGAATCTCTCAGGGTCTGTGAGGAGACAGTAATTAGCTATTAAATCTTTACATCTGGGTCCTCCAGCTGCGTGGTCATCTCCGAACGAGCTACCGGATCTCGATTCCGCGCCTCTATCCTCTATCTCTCCAGCCTGCCCCAGGAGACCATAGGGATGCTCAAGTGGAGTTTGGTTCTATTAGTTCAGTTGCCTGGTTCAGAACAACAGCCGTTTGTAATTGCTGACAAAACCATGATGAACAGCGGGCAGCGTCGTCTTTATTCATTCCAATCAATTAATACTGGAATTCCAATTTGGTCGCAGCTTTTTGAGACAGACCACCATTCCCCAGTCTGAGCTAATGGGTTCTAGCTGCCTCTCTGTTATTCTCAACGGGATGCATTTTAGGAAGTGTGAAGCAGTTTTGTTTTGTTTTGTTCTAAAAAGTTTCAGATTAGCATTTCCTTACTAATTTTGGTGATGTTTAATGTATAGGATACCCTAACTATGTCCGCGATCATATGCTGTATAGTATGCGACACGTTAAACTATAGACACTTTCCTGTTCCATGAGCCCTCAGGAGAGATGACTTAGAAGAAAATAGAAAATAGCTTCCTGTCGTTTCAATTGCCCTTGTTTAGCATTTGTTAGTATTTGTTATCCAACTTTAAAAATTCAAGCTGATGTGATGTCAGAGTTCATGTGACAATATCCACATGGCTGATGGAGCACATTCAATTTTTACTGATACTTTCTTGAATCCCACTATAATACAATAATGGCATGTACATAATAGTAAGTGAATCTTTTAAATTATCATTAAATTCGTTATAACGCTTCCCATAACATGTTATAACCCATAAATCGATTATTTTAATTCCTGTTTTTTTTTTGTCTTAAACAGGAAATTATTCTCTATTACAAATAAACAATGATGAGAATAAGGGCTACATTGCTATAATGTTATAGTCTGGTATTACGTTTACTACATGCTTTAATGCAAATATACTATGCAAATATTAATAATGCGTGGCAGTACGATGCAAACCTATACAGTATCAATAGTATAGTACAGGGGTGGCCAGTCAGACCAAGATCCACATTTCTCTGTGTGTGTGGTGTGTGTGGTGTGTGAGACGGACTGGTGACCTGTTCAGGGTGTGCCTCTGCCTCTCACCCTATGTGCGCTGGGATAGGCTTCAGCAGACCGCAAAATAGGAAATAAGCAGATTAGAAAATGAGTGAATGAATAAATGTATATTATAACTCTAATAGTGTACACATAATTGTAGGTGTGAATTAGCTGTTGCCATGGAAACTAATGATGGTAATAGGAAGTGAAGAGATTCTTTCCGAATAAAGAATTCCACAGCGCTGTACTGTTTTAACGAATCGCAATTCAATTGTAAAAAGTTATTGCCGAATCAATGACACTCTATTGGACATTATGAAAGTTTATTCAAAAATAAGGAGTTATACTATAAAGCTAGAAAAGCGATGTATGAATATCTGCTTGGTGGGAAGTGCTATTGTGTAAGTCAGACTTGCACTAACGGCTTGTTTTCAAGGCATAGGTTTGGAAAGCTGTGTGGCAGATGGATGCATGTGGGAGGCTGTGGGTATTCATTTCAAACTGCTGAAGGGTCATGGTGGGATAAGACATGAAATCTATGTCCCGACGGATCTGTGTTTCACCCTCGGGTACAAGAAACAGAAGCTGCGCTAAATTGAATACACGCACGGTAAAACAGACCATCAGGAGACATGGAGCTGAGCGAGAAATGAAGCCGGGTTTCCCAGTTGTTCAACAGCAAAAGCCCAAACGCATATCCTCTGAATGCCGCGATGTGGATCGTTAAGTTGTATTTGACAAGCTTTGTCGACTGAAGCTATAAGCTATTCAAAAGAAAGACTTGGAGTTTGTGGGTCAGAGAGTCAATAAATGTCAAGGCTGTCAATTAGGCATTGTAACCTGCGACAGTAAAGCTACCACACTGATTTTTTTCCCCCTTTTTTTTTTGTTCGGTTCCTCAAGTCTGCTGGAAACAAAAGTGGTTTTTTTTGTATGTGTGTGTGAGAGAGAAAAAGAGTGAGTGCATATATCCCTCTGCCCACGCCACCATCTGATGCGTCTAGCTCTACTGTGCAACTCCAGCGCCGTCCAGCTGTCGAATCCTCGCACGTATCCAAGTATCGATCTCGCTGTGCTAGTCAAATTATGAAAGAGAGACCGTGTTCCAGAGAACCGTGAGCACTTCCTTAGCACAAAAAATAAACAATTAAATAAATAAACAAAACAAAGAATATGAAAAAATTAAAGAAACTAAGTCTATACTGTAGGTCCTGTTTAATGGCACCTATTTAACTTGGATAAAGATGATATTTAATAAGCTGGAATTTACAAAAAAAAAACCTTTTGAATGGAAAAGAGAACATATGCTGGGATGTTTCGTATTGTTTGCAAGATAAATCTAATAATAGAGCAGCTTCAGGATAATCAGTGTCTAGTAACAGAAGGTACAGTAGACACTGCAACATTTCCTAGTGTTTTAATCGTCATCTTAACATACAAAAACAAATTTTTTTCTTAGCAACCTTACCATGATCGCTTGTTCATCCAATCAGTCGTAACAGCATCTGCTCTCCAGGGGGCAAATTAGGAACGCAGTATAATGCAAAAAAAAGGAAGCCAGGAAATGAAAATCTGCAAAGTAAATATTCATGAAGACAAAGCATAGAAACCTTCATGTGGAGCATTTAGCATAAATGTTTCTTCCGTTACCAGGAAAAGGTTTTAATAATAACTACGTTTTAATTGTTATGTCAAACAAGGTTGCCAGGGGACAAATGAAAACCAAAAATAATTTTTTAAAAGAGATTTTTGGCATTTTTTGTTTTTATTGATAAGAGAGAAGTATGAAATGTGGAAAAACATAATGGATTAGATCTGAATAGGTTTTTTTGTTTTTGTACAAGGCCAAATTGCTCCGTTTGATTCTGAATCTACGGTCGTTTGATTTCATTCGAATATGATTTCATCAAGACTATTGAGCAATGAATCATTTGATAATTCAACTCTACTGAACGTATTCATTTCCCCTTTGCTTGAATCACATCAGTTTGAAACAATAAACTTTGCATTATTTGTTTCATACACTATATTGCCAAATGTTTTTGGTCACCTGAGCATCACAAACACATGCAATTTTCCTAACATCTTCCTCCAGATTGATTCCCATTTTTACTATTGGGTGAAGTTCCAGTCTTCTAGTAAAACTTTTATGTCCAATGTTGTGCTTGAATGTGAGATATCTCTTTATTCAGCTCCAACAGTATTAACGAGATCAGACACTAATGTCAGATAAGAAGGTCTGTGGCGCAGTCGCCATCCAAAGGGGTGCAGTGGTGGTAAGATCAGGACTTTGTGTCGAACACTGGTGTTTTTTTCACTCTAATAATAACTCCGCATGTGAAAATGGAGATCAGCGGTTTTGTGCTTAGGGTCATTGTCAGTGTTGGAGACTCTTAGTTCCAGCTAAGGAATAATGTAATATTACAGTAAACATACAAAAACATTCTAGACCATCTGTGACCTTTCAAATTCTAGCAACAGTTCGAATAGAAACTACACATTGATCTGATGGTCAGGTGACCAAAAACTTTTGGCAGTATAGTGTATGTTTGTATTCAGTATGCCACTAAGCACATCTGGTATGTAGCAGTTGCTATGGCAATGCAAAACCTTAGCTTGAACTATTATACTGGAGTCCCGCTTAATGACCAATCAGAATCAAAATTTAACATTGCTACATTATTACAATGACTCGCAGTATCATTAAATAGGTTTATTAAGAAATCAACAATGCAAGATTATTCGGAGACTCTGCTCGACTAGTTAGCAATTCACGCTAACCATAATTTCTCTTCTGATTTGTTTGCTGTTTTATTAGGTTTTATTTCTGTTTTTGGGTCGCTGTTTTATTTAATTTGGTTTCAACATAATTTCATTTGCTGGTTTTTTGGCTCCATTTTTTTCACATTGAATCAGTAGTCATTTGACTCTTTGATTTCACTGGCGATTTGTTGATTTAACACTGCTTCACAGACTACAGTTAATTTTAGTTTATTAGCTACAGTATGTGGATTGAATTTGGTTTCACATTTAATTAGAGTAAAATTGAATCAATTGCTAAGTAGAAGATTTAGAAGCTGGGATGTAAAATTGACAAAGCAACCCATTAAAGAAAGAATAAACAACAGATTAAATCCAAATGTTTACTGCTTTAATTAATTTCTATTGTTCAATTCTATTTCAAGATTTTGCTTGAAACAATTACGTATTAGCTTAATTTGCACTTTTTAATACTCAAATGTTTACATACAACAATTACGTTTGTACACCCTGATCCAGAGCAACATTTATCTTTTTTTAGATCCATCCGAAAAATTTTATTAATCTAATTTAATTAAGGATGATTAAAATTTTTACCATCCGATAATCGTTTTTACTGATAAATTTCTATTGTAATCATTACCGGATATCATTTCTGCAGTATTTGGATCTGCCGATATATGGCACACTTTATCATGTGTCACTGGCTGCCGAGGACAAAATGATTGAACAACAGTGCTTAGAACTTGATTTGCTTTTAATTGGTGTGTCTTATTTAGCATTACAGAAATTAATGTGCTACACCAGGGGTGTCCAAACTACGGCCCAAGGGCCAGCTGCGGCCCGCAAGATCCTCTCATCTGGCCCGCGGAAACCCTTTTTATCTACGAATAAAATTATGCAAATGTATGTGTGTCATGCCAAAATCAGCTGCCGCTTATGTGGACGTTACGTTTTTGAGATGAAATGGGTTGCTGCCTTTAATTCCGTTCAGTCTATCGGGGCGGTGCTATTTATTAAACAGCAGTTTCACGGAGCTTCGCTGCTGATAAGGTGCTTAGATAATCGCTTTGTCTTATTAAATGAGTTTGAAATGTTTTTAAACACAAAACTACATAAAAACTAAATACTATATTCAGCTCCTAGTTGTTAATTTTCACGATAACAAGAAAAGTACGTGTGTGTGTGTGTGTGTGTGTGTGTGTGTGTGTGTGTGTGTGTGTGTGTGTGTGTGTGTGTGTGTGTGTG